>JAAGKR010002795.1:0-85999 GCA_011419295.1 Clarias macrocephalus
ACCAAACTGGCCCCTGTTCAATTTCCATCTTTGGGGGGAAAAACAGTAGTTGTAATCAGTTCCTGGTTTGCGATTAAGCTAAGTAAACCGCACCTTTGGTGTGTTACTCTCAAATTCAACAGATCTCATCATATACAAGCCACAAACCTCTACTCTTTTCTAACCCTAGCCCTATGAATGTATTTTGACTGTTTGTGTTGCATCAATTTTATTCTGTAGTTGAATGTGTGTTTGAAAATTCTACACCAGTGTGATAGTTGGCAATCTATACTATATTAAATCTCTTCCTTTTGGCTGAGTGAATCCAGTGACATGTTACTTGCACTGGTGATGAAGTCAGGGTCAGGCTGTATTCAGAATACAAAACGTAGTAAGTGCTATAATGTTAAAACATAATATTTAAAATATTCAATATTTTAGTTTTTTCCACTAATTTAAAACAAACCCTGTAAGCACCACTATTACAGTAGTAATCTTGTTCATAATTTCTTATTTGTGTTAGTCATCATAGGGCATTTTCGATATTAATGATGAAAGCAGCTTTAAAATAATTAATAATATCTTTAATAATAATAATATTAATAATAATAGTAATCTGGTTTTGGTTTGGGGTTAACACAGCTGCAGTGACAGGATTTCACAGTTGTCAGAAACATTAAAGCAATGATTCTTGAGTCATTAAGTATTTAGCTTTATATGTCAAGTGTTTCAGTTCAATTAAATTTTATTTGTATAGCGCTTTTAACAATTGACGCAAAGCAGCATTAAACACTCACTCACTCGCTCATCGACTATACCGCTTAATCCTGTATTCAGGGTCACGGGGTCCTGCAGCCTATACCAGGAGACTTAGCGCACAAGGCGGGATACACTCTGGACAGGGTGCCAATCCATCACAGGGCACACACACATAAATTCACAATTCACTCACACACTACGGGCAATTTGGGAACGCTAGTTAGCCTAATCTGCATGTCTTTAGAATGTGGGGGGAAACCAGAGTACCCAGAGGAAACCCACAAAGCACGTTCAGAACATGCACGATAGTCCAAGGTTTAACTGTATTTTATACCAAGGTTTTCACCCATTTTTATGAAAGGTGCCAATAATTCTGGAGGGCATTGTAGCTAACTGTATGTCCTCATTGTTCTGTTGATCACCAGCTCACTGCATTCCTTTAGCCTACATCATTAAAAATCTCTGACCTTTCTTTTCTTGGTCACGCACTCCTGGTGCACTCCTGTGTTCCTGTGTCTTATTCTTCTTGTTTCTTTCAATATCAGTTTTTATGTGTAACACACACACACACACACAAACACAACCATTAGCTCCTGTTCATCCGCAGAACTGCTTCTCCCGCTTTAGCGTTCACTTCTCATCTTTAAAAGATTGTTCTCTTATGGAGGGGAACCGTTTCCAGGCAGGTCAGAGTTTCCTCCACTCCCCTTGCGGGGATCAGAGCCGGACGTCAGGATCTTTTCTCCCATTGACCAGAAAGAAGAGGCTAAGATGAAAAATGTTTAGCTGACCTCTGCAGAGGAGCAGCCGCAGCAAGTGAGCAAGTGGGAAGTTTAAAGAGAAAAAGTCAGTGGATTTCAGGGGTTATACAAAGGGAGTCTGACGAGAGACAGCAGTGGAGAGGAAACAGTCAAAGATTTGAAAAGAAAATAAACATCTGTGTAAAAGAATAAAGAGAGATATATTGCTGTGGGTAATTTGTTTTCACCTCCGTGGAAGCTGCTTTATGTCATACAAAATGTTTTCGCACAATTTTTGGGATGCAGTCAATTATTTAAAGTCATGTAGCAGTGATGCATGACAAAAGCGAGTGTGTGTGTGAGTGGGGACTAAATCCAATCAGGAATCATGGGGCAAAAAGCAGTCATTTTCTGCATGACAGGACAGCTCAGGATAGAAATGTGTGTGTGTGTGTGTGTGTGTGTGTGTGTGTGTGTGTGTGTGTGTGTGTGTGTGTGTGTGTGTGTGTGTGTGTGCGCGCGCACCGGGAGAAGGGGTTCAGAAAAGGTGCAAGACTCCCGGTGCCTGTCCAGACCTGCTTCTCAGTGCCTATAAAGTCCTCAATCACATAAAAGGTAGAACAAAGTCACTAGCAAACCCATCTGAGCCCTCACCCTTCCCATCTCACCATGTGAGTGTGTGTGCGTCCGTGAGTGTGTGTTAAAACAAAGCAGGCTGCCGACTTTTTAATGACTATGCACACAGCCTTTGCAGTGTGACCTGCCTTATCTGTTCTCCATGTATGTGATAGCATTCTTTGCATGGCGACGGGCTTACACATTCTATCCAGAAACCTAACCTGGAGATTTCATATCGCGAATGGGAAACTGTTACTCCGGTGTGACCTACAACACACAGGGAACATATACCTCTAGCTTTATATACAACCTCAGTATCAGCAGTCCTAATCTGAGACGGTGTGCTAGATATATTACACACCTCTTTTTAGAAGTTGCGACAAGACAGAGGCATGATATCTGGTCTCGTATATTATATAGTTGTTATACACTGATCTGCTGTATACAGTAAGCATGATAAATTATCATTTTTTATAATTTTATTGCATTTCCTTTTATTACGATTCATGCTGTAATGTTGTGACTTGCCCTTGCTTTCATAAATTTATATAAATCCCTGTAAATGTTGACATGAATGTTTATTCACGTATACTACAAGTTTATTCCTTCTTACTAATAGTTGGTTTTGGAGATTTTCTAAATATTAACTAGTAATTTGTGTGCAGACTGAAAACAAGGGGCGTTCGAGTCAAACCGGGACTTATGTTGACATTTCTAGTTAACGGAGTCGTAAAACTGATTGATATTTACAGAAGATTGCATGCACAGTATGATGATG
This sequence comes from Clarias macrocephalus, assembly GCA_011419295.1. Lineage (NCBI taxonomy): Eukaryota > Metazoa > Chordata > Actinopteri > Siluriformes > Clariidae > Clarias > Clarias macrocephalus. The sequence goes on from JAAGKR010002795.1 coordinate 2,875, forward strand.
CGACTCTTATAAAATATTTGAATGGTGCAAAAATCTTAAAGGAGTCTGTACGTCTGTGAACAATGATCCTAGCCGACTGCAGTTGTTCCTGTGAACATTGATCGAGTGGAACACCCGATCCTTGAAAATCGTCAGGTGACTTGTCACTAACTTGCGGAGGAGACGCATATGTCTGTATGAACCGTGCACACATTCATTCACAAACACTACTTGCACATTACAGGAACTCTGCGCAGGTTAACTGCCATGTCCCTCATACAGTCCTTACTACAGTCCTGATTTTCACATGTTTGTGCCATTAAAGGAGTTCCTGGGAGGCCAGAGTTTGAGACGTGAAGCATTCAGACTGATCATGGATAAAAAATTCTACTTTGATGGCATCCAGGCACTAGTGAAACCCTGGGATAAATGCATTCATGTAGAAACATTATTATACAGAGAAATATAGTTAGTTTTAACTTATGTAACAGTGTTCTGCAATTCTTCAATCAAAAGTCCCGGTTTGACTTGAACTCTCCTTAAGAAGTGCCTCAAACTCGTTATTTTTCGTATTTTGGTGTAAAAAAAACTTTATAAAGCATTCCAGTGAATCAGTGTGAGTAATATCAATTGTGCACAAGTTTTTTACCCTAAAAAACTATAAATTAGTGCCTGAGTGTACTTTTGATATTCCGCTCTATTTGAGAATCTTTAAACACTAGTTTTAAATTGCACAGTCTAGAAAAAAATACCTTGGCTGATAAAACCAACCTGTGAACAAAAGTGCAAAAGTGGAAAACTTGGGAACCTAATCCAATCATTCAATATTAGTCTCATTATTTAAATTTGTACAGTATTATGGTTGTTTATTAGTACCAGTCCCCTTCTTACTCCTGGATGTTTCAGTGACAGAACACATTAGGTCAAGGTTTGTCCTTATTTGTAGGCCTACATGTTCTGGAGCAAGAGAGACTTGGATTAATCCTAATCAGCAAATCCATTAATTACTAAAAACTTAATCATAAATACAACAATTTTTATAAAGTGAACTGTAATTTCTACAACTGTAATGACTCCAGACTATACTTCATGGTCTAAAAACTTTGTTCTATACAATATTGGTTTGCTGTGGAATGATTAGCTGTTCTAAGCCGCAAGACATTTAGCTCTCTAGGAGAATGTGAAAGTTTGGTTTGAAGAACACATATCTTATCTAGCTAGATTGCAACTGCTGTCTGTAAGTAACTTGCAGAAGTCTACAAAAGCACCCGTGACAGGCAAAACGAAGTAAAGAAATTGTTATCTGCTGAACAGGCTGTTATCTTATATCTATTTCAGTCAAAGCAACTTCAATTCTGTCTTCACTGTCTTTAAAGCCTGATTTGGTGCTCTGCTGTTGTAGCCCATCCACTCTAAGGTTCAAGGTTTTGTACATGCTGAGACACTGACCACAGCTGTAAATATTGATTATATACCGTACAGTACTTTGTAAACGCCTAAAGATACAATTTAAAAATTGTTTGTTTATGTAACATCATCAGCAGCAACCTCATTTCCCCTCTTGTCTGTTCCAACCACTCGGCATTCAGCATCAGCAGTATAGTAATCACCGGCCTGATCATTTGTCATCATCTGCACCTGTTTCTCACGGGTTCATGCCTTAAGTTAGATGATTTTTTATTCTTGGGTGATTCGTAGGTCTCTGTGTGTCTCTTCCTGGTAGCTTGAACCAATGTGATCATTTCCCCTTGATCTTCCTAATCAACAAGGCAGAACCGTTACTCACTGTAACTGTTACTCATGTGTGTAAAAATCCCAGAAGATCAGAAGTATCTGAAATATTTAAATCCAGAACATCTGGCACCAAAAACGATCACATTTTCCCCTATTCTGATGTTTGATGTAAACATTATTTGAAGGTTTGTATCTGTAAGGTTTTGTGTATTATGTTGCTGATGCACATGATTGACAAATTGGATAACTGCATGAAGTAAATATGTGCATTATATTAAAATGGGTGATCATTGTATGTAAACTGCCTTTATTTAACATTGTCCAGCTGTGTTCTGCTTCCTGAGTGCCAAACCAACATGTGAACATATTATTGATTCTTTGCATTTGTTTGGTCATCAGCATATCAACACTTTCGACCTTATAGTACAATTATAGCACAGTTATAGAAGGCATTGACTGGTATTTACCAAATGAGGATGGGTTCCACTCAAGGTTTCTTTTTCATGTCATCTCAGGGAGCTTCTCCTTGCCCCTTTACCTCCGGGTAAATCATTAGGGACAACCTGATAAAGAAATTGCGGTTGGTTGGGTAACTGTGGGTTTTAGAAATCTGTAAAAGAAGGTCTGTAGTTTGGCCTAAACTCGAGCTCATTTCCATAAAGTTCTGGTAATATGAGGATTAATCATTATGGATGCATCACTGTACCACATTAACCATGAATAAAGTCAGGCTAATATTAGAACGTCCATGTCTTCTGTGTGAAGACAACAGCGTCTTTTTAAACCCCAGCAAACCGCCAAGTGAATTTCGGAAATCGATGTGTCATCCACAATTCCCACAAATGCCGCTATGAATAGGACCTCTGACTGGAGCTAGAACAAATAGGGACTTTCAATATAGCTGTAGATTGTGACTTCTGAAAAAAAAGTAATAATGATGAATAATGTCCAGACTGCAACAAACTTAGCAAAGGTCTCTTGAAGAACCTAGTTCTTATGACAGTTCAGGTCTGAAAATACTACAGCTGACTTTGTTGTTATTGTCTTTTTATTTCTACTTTAACGTAACTTGTTTATTTGATCAGGTTTTCCTCTAAGGTTTACCTTCTGCGCTGCTGTCTGTCCCTCACACGTTCTCACTGCATACCTGACTGTAACAATAGAATCCGCACTTGTATAAAGCATGAGAGAGCTTGCAAAAGAGGTGAAAAGGAGCTAGAGGGAATGCATGCCATGTTAATGAGAAGGTAAATGTTTGTTTTTACCCGGTCAACATGAATTCTAGTCCAAGCCTTTCTTCTGGCTCTTTATACTCTCGATGGCCCATTGGGAAGGACAGGAGAGGGGAGGAGAAGGTGAAAGACAGGGTAAATACCTTTACATCCTCCCTTTACCCTGGAGCAGCCTGTTTCAGTGATTTATATCCCCACCTCATATGAAAACCTTTCCGATTTGAGCACACGAGAGAAGATTCTAAGAATCTAAGGATCATATGGCCACCAGCAGCTTGGAAACGAATGTCTAATTTAATGTTAGTTACCCTTGAAGTTTCACTGACCTTCATGCTACATGTAGGGCATTTTATTGCTTCTCATTTCACCTTTTTATCGAGGCTGTTCACTGTCTTATTTTGTAGTACATTGTAACGAGGCTGAGACTCAGTGGAGACATGCTGATTTCAATCATTATTAAAGACTCTTTCATAAGGGGAACTGTAAAGAATTCGTTTCGTGAAAGGGCTTGCTAATGTAGTTAATGTGTAGTGTGTTTTTTTAGAGGAAGGTTTTTCATGCCAGATTTATGATTAAATCAGTAGTCAGTGCTTTATATGTTAAGATGAGAATCAGCCACAACACTAATACCCCTGCCAGGAAAATTGAAAAAGTAAAATAACAGTACCAGGGTCACAGACCCATCTACACCCGCAGGGACCAAGGGCTAGCACATCTGGTCCAGTCACATTGTAGGCACTTGGCAGACATTTTTATCTCATTATACATCTGAGCGTAAGGGCCTTGCTCAAGGACCCAACAGGGACAACTTGGTAGTCCTGGGATTTGAACCTGGTACCTTCCGAAACGTAGTCTAATACCTTAACCACTGAGCTACCCTAAAATTTGGCCACGACAGAAAGGTTTCACCCAATACACCACAGCCCACCATGCATGGGGCTTAGCAGGAAAATAGTTCAAGATTGTTGACCCAGCCGCCAAAATCCACAGATCCCAATTCATGGGATGCACCGGACAAACACTTCTGATCCATGGAGCCTTACCACGCAACCGACAACACCCAAATGATCCTGGTTCTGTTGCCAGACACCACAGCACACCCCAAGCGATCCCATGGAGCCGTGGCCAGAGTGCCCAGAGTGCCCGGAATTGACCTGGCGGTGCACCTAGGTGGTTTTAGGTTTAATAGTTTCATGGTTATGACTGATCAGTGTATATCATTCTAAGTTTTCTCTTGCACACTGTTTCCTGTTACGCCTCTCAAGAGCATGTGCACGATCGCCACAGAATCGCCCATGTGAGGTTTTTCATCACTGGCCGAGCGATCAGTGCATCCTTAGTTTGATCATGTAATAAACGTATTTAAACTTACCTTGTGCACTTATAGTACAAAACACTGGTGTTAACATTATCACCTGCAATCTATTTAATACTTTATGAGGCCTGTCTTTGAGAGAATAACAGCAAGTCATGTCATTTCCACTTTGGAGACAGGTGTAGAGAGATCTTGCTCCACTTCTGCATGCAGAACAGTGGGGGCTCCTAAATATTTGTGTATTTGAATTTCCCTCTTCAATTCAGACCCAAGGTTGTCAATAGGGATCACAATCAGAGACTAAGGTGGTCATGGCATTGCATTGACATCCGTTAAATATTACCCAAAGTATTTCATATTTCTGTTCATTATTTCTCTTTGTTATGTCTGACAAGCATAAAAACACATCAGATTTTTCTCGTTTCTGGCCATTAACCAGCAATTGCTCATTGGACCTTATAGATAATAAAATAACCAAACTAGACAGAAGACACATTGTGAGTGTTTGTTGAATTTGGCTCTGTATTTTGCAGCTCTCACTATGTTTGCATGGGCACCAAAACATTTTAAGATAATGCGGGACATTGAAGATATGGAGTGTGTTTTATGGAGATCTTCAAGCTGTTGGACTTGCTTAGTGCTGGACTAAGCATCTGGTGCACAAAGTCTTGGTTCTGCAGTTAAAGTGTTACGTTACAGTGAAGTGTGCTTGCCTGCATCGAAAGGAGGATGTGTATTTACTGTATATGTGTGGGGGTGTTTAACATCAGGACAATAGTGACAAGGGTTTACATTTCATTGTCCCTTTTTAATAATCCTTCCTCTCTCCTTCTCACTGTTTCTCATCTCGTGAGATGTGATCTCTCTCCTGTCTGCTTAACTTCCCTTTGTGTCTGAAACATTATCTCGAAGTCTCTCATCCACTCCTCCATCTCCTTTATCTATTTAGCTCTAACTGTCGATTGGGTTGTAGTGACCTTCCCGACTTTTCCAGTGGGAAATGTTTGCTTGCTGTTTTTTTTTTTTTTTCATTTCCAGACAGAGTTCAAAGAATGTAAGGAGGCTCAAGGCCACGAAGTGCACCTTCAATCAGACACACAAAAGATCAGCAAAGAGTATGTGTGTGTGTGTTGCTTAAAAGGCGGATAGGAGAGACTTGAGACACCCAAGGCAGAGATATCTTACTAACAGAGTCTGGAAAGCATCCAGAAAACAGCACCTGCACTTTCCCAGAGACACAGCAGAGTCAGGAGAGACAAACACAGTATGACTAGCCACACTTGAGCCAGATTAAGAGAGTGATCGATTAAGAAAGGAAAAGGTTACGTCAGAAACACATTGGAGGTTAAGAGAGCGACCAGACTAGGTGATGGGAAATTTTTTTTTCCACGTGGTGCTAATCTGGTCTGGAATTCTCAAAATGCTTCACTTCATGCCTCCATGCACACACTCTGCTCTGAATAAAGTCATCAGAAAGCACGAGTCCTGGTTCCTGACTTCTACTGTCTTCTACAACATTTCCAAGTACGTTCTCTGTTCTAGGTGCAGTTTCCAAATAGATATAAGTAGAAGTCATAGAGAACTAGTTTGTATCGAGAATATATCTAAAATAATCTTTGTAAGTGAAACCTCATAGGTTTACTGTAGAACTCAATTTAATTTTAATATTATTTTTCGCATACATAGGATATATAATATGTAGTGAAATTATTATACAAGTGCCCGTAACCTAAAAAGTAAGATTTCTCTGCAATAAATTAATTGCACTGGAGAGAAGAATTAAATAAAAAATAGAATATTCCAATAAAGTAATAATAATATGAATTGTAAAAAAAAAAGTATAAAAAATTGAAGCTGAAAAATAAGAATATTTACAAAGTTACAAAAATAAAATAGAATTAAAATAGAAGTGAATGGCACAGTCTTGTAGTGGTTGGCACTGTCGCCCTGCACCTCCAGGGTCCGGGTTCGATACCCGTCCAAATAATAACTTATAACTCTTAAAACAATCTTAAGGACTTTTCATCTGTGTGTACATGCTAGATAAGTAGAACTTTGGCTCCTCTAATCTCCAGGGGCCCGGGATTCCTGAAGCCCTTTGATAGCACAGCTTTTAAAGAAGGGGAGCAAAGCAAAGCAGGTGTGAACAGATGACCCACCCCAGCACCCCTCAGGCTTACACACACACACACACATGCACATACCTGAGCTGCCAGCCCCTCATAAGAACAGCTTTCAGCTCTTTCAGGAAACAGAGCATGATCTTACATGTCACCACTGACAGTCGCCATACCTGAGGACTGGCGGTCTGTGTTTTTCCAAACACCCTGAAAGCACAAAACATGAGGTAACCATTCAACCACATGAAACATTTCTCCCCAGTTTGGGTCAGCAGGAATCCAGACATGCTGTAAGACCTGCTATCATTTAAAAGCTCAAACATCAAGTTTGCAGGAGGCTTGATTGTATTGTTGCTTAATGGTTACCTGTTGAATATGTTTATAAGTGCTAGTTCACACAAGCATCCATAGTCCTGACGATTTATCCATTTACTCTTGTGTCATCTGCATAGCACCAGTGGTTGTGTGATTTGATTTGAAAATCTGGCTTCACATCTGGAGCTAAGTCAGTAATTTCCTAGTGTTCATATCCTGAACACTAACAGTGAATGTGCCATTTCAGTGTGTGGTACTCCGCAGTGTTATGTTTTATGCTCAGCTTCAGTTTGCGTAAAAATGATAGTCAAATGATAAAGCTTAAGTAGATCTTTAGTTTAGTGCAGGGTCTGTTTGGGCAGCATAATGCCTTAGTGGTTACCTCTGTTGCCTTGCACCTCCAGTGTCAGGGTTCGATTCTTGCCTCGAGTCCATGTGCATAGAATTTGAATGTTCCCCCCCATGCATGGTGAGTTCCTTCCGGGTACTCCGGTTTCCTCCCACAGCGCAAAGACATGCAGATTAAGTAAATTGGCTGTAGTGTGTGAATGACAATCTGGTGCCGATCTGGCAACCCGACTCCTTAAAAAAGTATCCAAAGTATCTGTTGTGCCAGTGGGGGCTCAATTCCCCTCAATACCAGGTCTGGGTTTCTGATCGCAGGGTCAGGGGTTCAGTCTCCGCCAACACATGGTTGCTACTGTTGGGACCTTGTAGAAAGGCCCAAAACCCTTTGCCCATACAAGCATTGCAAAGGGAAGCAAGGGCTACAAATGAAATAGGATGACCCGTGAGAACGGTGTAAAGTGAACATTGAAAGAGGGAATCAAGATCAGGATTTTTGGAAGGCTGTCCATTCATTCAGCTGCCCATTCATGCAATGGCCTACCCTCCTTTCTTAATGAGGACGGAAGACGAAAAAAGATGAGGGGAGAAACAGCATAAGAAAGAAACCTTGAGGGAAAAAAAACAGGCTTAAAACGGATCCGGTTGTTTTCATGTCAACACAGACAGTTTCTCTCCGTGCCACTTTTGTTGTTTTATTCTGTAGATATGTGGGTGGTGAATTCAAGACACCACATGTTGGTTCTCCCCCACTACTGGTGATCCTAGATCATAAACATGCATTTCCAGAGACATTCTGATTCCTGATTACAATTAGAGGCAACACTCCTCTAATTCTAACTCCTGGGTTTTGTTTTTTTGAAAGGATTGACAAAAGTGTTAGATTAGTGCTGAAATGTCTAAGTCTTGCTGCCTCTCAAGCTGTCTGTGTGTGGCATCACCTACAAGCAGCAGACTGGAAGGCTGACTCATTTATAACCTCTTGTCATGCTGGAAAGGAGCGATATGAACAGATACGAAGCAAGGACAAAGGAGCAACACTAGGTAAACGTGTGGGAGCTTTATCCTGCCAAGTGTCTGAAACATCACACAAAGAACAAAAGGGACTAAAGAAATGTCAAAGGCTCCTGGTGCCTGCAGGAATTTCTGGCTTTAAAACAAGATCCATTAGGGAAGGTGACACTTTGTCATGTTTGTCTCCTATACCACGATGCAGAATCCACGCAAATAGATGGATAAATATGCCACATTATGCTTATATCGTATAGTGACGTTGACAGCTGCGGCATCTTCTCCTGTTTCGGCGGAAATCCCTCCGTGTCCTCGCATTCCGTTGAAGCATTAGAGCATCGGATGAGCACTGACCTCCCAACATTCCTTTCACTTGCTACCATGATATACGCTGTGTGTGTGTGTGTGTGTGTGTGTGTGTGTGTGTGTGTGTGTGTGTGTGTGTGTGTGTGTGTGTGTCCACTATACAGTAGGACAGAAGGACATACAGAGACAGGAAGGGATTCACAGCAGGGGAATAAGTAACGATGGGGGTATTTTACCCTCCTGAAACATCTGCGGGTCTCAGCTGTGTTCAGACTTGCTTGTCTGTGTCTGTGGTAGATAATCTTAGTTCCTTGTAGTGTCACTGAACAAAGAGAAGCCAATTAGGTCTAGACCAGCTGCTATTTGAAGTAGTCTAATAAAGTTATCAGTCTTCTTTTAGCTTATCACATCTGTATGTCATTCTTTTCAGATTAGAGCTGTTCTATGTCTCGCTCGCCTGCGCCACATCCCCTATTAGCATACGCGCTGGCTGGCTTGTCCTTCTCGCTACGTTTTCAGTTCGGTGCCCCAAGGGTTTTACTCGCTGATATCTATTACCATGGTAACCTGAGGAATGCAGAAAGCCAACAGAGGAATGTGTAATCATTAAGCTCAGGGGTGGGGAGACTTTTGTTGAATTGGCCTGAGGTCACAGAAATGCACTCAAAGAAAGTTTAATCTTCTATGAAATATTATTCTCTAGATGCTTTGATGTTTATAGTGTTATTTGTTTTGCAGTGACAACCACTCACCTATTTTGTAGTGTGTCAAATACTGTGTAGCGTGCAGTCCATATGATGTGTTCTATTTGCTTAATGGTGGATTTAAATGAATGACAGATCACATTTCTAGCTCCACCTCTCCATGTCCATGGTGAGTAATAGAATGCTTTTGTCTGAGGTAAAACTTCTAGGCACAAACCTGATCACACCTGTTTTTGGCAAATCCTTCATTATCTTAAGTCTGTAGTATTTGACTTGGCCCCGGTTGACAGAATTCTTCAGGCACGAGTGGCTTAATCGAGGTGGAATCGCTATTCATTCATTGACTGTTGATTCATTCATTGGCTGCGTGTGTCCATATAAAGATTTTAGTAAAGCTGAATGGCTTTGATCCCAGCATCCAAATGAATTGCTGTTAACATTAATTGTGGATTAACAGGAATCTCATTCCAGATTTGATTTATAATCACTTCCACATCCCAGAAGGCTTTCCAGTAAATTTCGGTGTGTAGTTTTGGGGATTAGCGTTCATTCAGCGACAGGATCATTAGAGTATGTTCACATTATTAGCCTGAGATTTAATTTTTTGGGGCTTTTGTCCCTAATTTAGCCGTGTCCAATTCCTCCCCGTCACTAGGGGGCTCCCACATTAAGGCTACTACTACCACTCAGTCAGGAGGGCCGAAGACTATCACGTGTTTCCTCCGAACTACGTGATGCCAGAACTGCTCGCTCACGCACCGTTGGGGGTGGCGTAACACTCAGAGGACTCCGCTTGCGTGAGCTCACAGACGCCCCTGATTGGCTGTAGAGCCGTGATTAATGTGTGAGCACTAAGTACCTCTCATCCCGGCCCTCTGAGAGAGTGGAATGGAATGTGACATAGATCTGTTTTTTTATGACTGTCTGAGCACAAAACTGATGTTTTTTACATTGGATCTGAGTCATATTTGGTTCTAGACAGGATAAATGGTCACGTGACATCAATGAGAACGGGCAGATGACTTTTTTTGTTCCTTCCTTTCATATTCTTGACCTCAACAAATAAAACCGACTAACTGCTTGCATCCTCCAGAGCAAAATCCAGAGTAGGCGAACAAATATGACGTGTTTTAACACAGATGGTGCGCGCAATATTGTAGTGATGTGGGCATGCGTACCATTTTAAAGGACAGATGCGTACACATTGGAGTCAGCTGTAAGTCATTGATCTGTCATTACATGCAAATCCATTCTGAACAAAAGATAAAATGAACATTGTGCCATGTAATGTGAACGATTCCTTAGTGAGCACCTTAGGTTTGGGATTCAGTCAGTGTTCCAGGTGTCCAAGTTCCAGGGGTTCCAGGGGTCTTGACAGAGTCTTGACAAACCATGACTTAATAGAGCTCAGCTTTGTGCACAGGGGCATTGTCTTGCTGGACCAGGTTCGGCCCTCTTTGTTCCAGTGAAGGAAAATTTTAATGCTTCATATAAATGCATCAAATACATCCTATACAACTGTGTGCTTTGTGGGAACAGTTTGCTTAAGAGTCACATATGGGTGTGATGGCCAGGTGTCCACAAAAATTAGGCCACATAGTGTAAATGTCTCCAAATATAACAGTTCAACTCTTTACTTCAGATTATAAGAATGCAATAACATTGCAGGCTGTTTGCTTTTTTATTCCCTCACTGGACTTGACACCTTTTCAGGGCCTTAAGGGGAAATTATGAGCAAAGCAAAATAAGGAACTGTTTTTGGGAAAGTGCTTGTGTGGGAAAGGGTCAAGGGGTTTACACAGAGGTCATCACTGCTAACAGAAAGGAAATAGCTGCATGTCTCCTAGAGCTGCCTGGAAGAAGATGAATTTATGGAGAGATTATATAAAGAAAGCTTTTATAGAGGAAAAATGATAAATTATATGTAATTTATTAACTAGAAGGCTTGGGATATAAAACCATTGCAGATTTAATTTTTATAATCATATGCTTTAAGTTATACAGAATGAAATGTGGCATACATATAAAAGTCCTGCACCATAATTATTTGTCCCACCTATTAATTAAACAAGCTGATTCTAATAAGCACATCTCTTCAACCAGATAGACGAGAACTTTTTTTTTTTTAATCATTTTTTTAATGCTTCTTGAGCAGAGGAGCAGAAAGGAGACAGGAACAGGAATGAGACTTGTGTGTATCCCATCGGTAGTCTAGAAGCAGCACCTGATTAAAGTAGTATTATACAGATACAGAGAAATATTTCACCACAAGAGTCTCAGTGGGATCAAAGCATAAAGCATACGATATGAGAACATGCTGTTGTGACAAGAATGTCAATAATGCAACAAGACGTCTGGGACACCCAATGAGCTTCAATCAAAGCGATTCTTCAGAAATAATTTCATGTCTAAACCTTAACTCCCAGATTTTTTGCCATCCTTCTGTTATTATATTTCATTTCTAGCTTGCGGTTTAGTAACCCTGTCTGCTCTAGGTTTTTTTTTCCCCCTTTTCCCTTTGATTTAGTAATCCTAACAGAGACATATGTCAGATACTCTGCCTGCGTGAGCTCACTGATTGAAAATATGAATGTGATTAAACAGTCTCAGTGGGATCAAAGCATAATGTCACATTTTATGCTAACATTCTGACTGAAATCTAATCTTTCCCACAAGCCCTTTAAACTCGAAATGTACACTAGAGATTCTATGGAGGAAAAATATTGTTTTATGTAAAATCTTTCTAAAAAAAAAAAACCTGGGATTACATGAGGTCGGTTGCATTGGATTGGCACACTTTACAGTCATTACTGTCAATGTACCACCATTGTATAGCTGCATGCTAGATTATACATATCTGTTTTTCTTGTCTCTAACAGCTCTTCCATGTGGCTTATGTGCTCATCAAATTCGCCAACTCTCCAAGACCTGACCTGTGGGTCCTTGAGCGCTCTGTGGACTTTGGAGAGACGTACCAACCCTGGCAGTTCTTTGCCTGTGAGTACACTGTTAACATGCATCTCATGCATCCCTGTTCCCAAGTACAGTACCTTCATGGCATGTAGTATAGCAGGATCATTGTATATCTTTACATAGCAAGGATGAAATGGTCCAGCCTGGAATGATCAGTTGAAATGAACAGATGAAAGTTGGCATTTGTTAAAAATAAAATAAAGTGATTGAAAGATGACCAGAGATGTCAAAGCCCGGACCGGTCTGATTGCTGTTCACTAGGAATCGTCATCCAATCACACAAAGCTTGAGCAATTCTGACAGGAAGAATGGTCAGATATGCAAAGCTGACAGAGACATGCCGAGAAGACTTTCAGATCACAATCACAAACCAGCATCGAAGACATCTGCTACACAGGGCATTTTCAAAGGATGTTTAGTTCAACAAAGCCCTAAATGCACCGCTTGTGAATGAGACCATGTTGAGAAGCACCGTTGTACTGAAGAAGAGTTATTCTACCAACATTACTATCAGTACAGCCTTGGTATAAAGGTGAAGGAGAATTTTTTGGAAGTAGCAAGTAAATGATCTGAAATTAAATGATGGTGAGGTCATCAGATGACGTGAAATAAAAACAGGTCCCACCCAGTCACACTTGCACACTTGGTCTTCCTGTTGTTTTGGATTTGCAGTGGAGGTTTTCATAATCACAGCTGGCTGTAGGGAAGAGAAGGGGAGAAAAAAAAACCTCACCAACAATTTTGTTCTTGCTTGCATTGGAAACACTGACCGCACTGAAACATAATAATCTGTTGTTGGCTTTTCCACAAACACCTCTGTTCAGAACACATCTGAATAACAGAGAGGTCAGAGAGAGGAGAAAACAGAGCAGGCATTTTCACCTAAAACACAATGTGTCCATAATGTTTCTGCATAAACACGACCGTGTGGGAGCAGAAGCGAGGAGCGTCCTAATAAAATGAAGCAAAACGTTATACATCGGATGGTTTAGAACGTTGCAAGAATGTTGTTTTGGACCTGTTTATGCCATCTAGTGTTATAGGAATGTGAGCGACTCTTAGTTACCTTGTACCCAAAAGATTTGTGGTCAAAAACTTTGAGTCATCTTGAGAATATTTGGTCACTCTCTAACGTTAACAATTCTTTACGTGAATTTGTGTTCTGTGTTTTTCATATTATCAAAAGGTATGGGTTGTATTAATAACATTATACATACACTAAAACTGCTGCTACTGTTACAGACAGATTTTTCGGACATTTTTCACACTATGTGTGCTTTCTGTGCTTTGATTCACAGCATCCAAAAGGGACTGCATCGAGCGATTTGGCCAGAGGACGATTGAGCGCATCAACCATGACAATGATGTCATCTGCACAACAGAATACTCTCGTATTGTGCCTCTGGAGAATGGAGAGGTAATGATCCTGATTACACACTCTCACCCATCGCATGTACCGCTTTATCCTGTGTACAGGGTCACGATGAGACTTGGAGCGTATCCCAGGAGACTTAGGGCACGAGGCGGAGTACCAAGACATCGAAGGACACACACACGGTCAATCACCCACAATTTGGGAATGCCAGTTGGCAAATAATCTATTATTTCTAATCAAAACTGCACCAGACTAAGCAATTAGATACACTGCAAATTCCCAGTGTTGATTTAACACCCTAAGTGTTTATACATGACCTAATGGCACGAATGTACTCTGAAAGTGTTAAATCAACACTCTGGGTGTTAATTCAAGACTAAGGATTTTGCTGTGTACCTACTCTACACTACACTGTACTGTATAATAAACAAACTATTTGTGGTTTGGTGATTTTTGAGTTTTATGATTGAGTTTCCTTCCTCATGTGATCTTTCAAAGGTTTTTCTTACCACTGCCACATCTACCCTGTTAATTAAGCATCTAAATCTGCACATCTGTAAAGCAACATTTTGATAAAGAATATCATAGAAGAGCATAAAAAAGCATTTTGAATAAAAAGTTGTAGTAGTAAGTACTGTGTGCGTTCTCTACCATTCACACACAGATCGTGGTGTCTCTGGTTAACGGTCGACCTGGAGCCATGAATTTTTCCTACTCGCCGGTGCTGAGGGAATTCACCAAAGCTACCAACATCCGCCTGCGTTTCCTGCGCACCAACACACTGCTCGGCCACCTGATGGGCAAAGCACTGAGAGACCCCACCGTCACCCGCCGGGTAAGATGCAATGAACAAGTAACTTTTTCAAAATCTGGCAAAATTAATGCCATTATAACTACCGAAAAATGCAATTTTATCAGTGACACAGAAAATATGGAAGAACTAATGTGATCTGCTGATACAGTAAGGAGAAAAAAAAGAGCAAATGGAAACTATTGTGAGAAATGTCTAGTGTTTTACTTTTGACGTGTTTTATTACGGAATTCTATTTTCTGCATTGACATTTCTTCTATATTGTTTTCTGCAGTATTACTACAGCATCAAGGACATCAGCATTGGAGGAAGATGTGTGTGCAATGGCCATGCTGAAGCCTGCAACGCTGTTGACCCCAATGACCCCTACAAGTAAGCACTACAAATGAGCTTTCTACTGTAGGTCTTTCATATGATCCTGCTAAATAAAATAAAAATTTTTTTAAAGTGCCGTTTTATTTAATATGCAATAAATGTATTATTTTTCAGATCATCAAACGAATTTTGATATTACACATACATTTTTTACAAACACAGTTTTTAAATGACGATTTCATTTATAAAGAGAAAACAGCTGTCCAAACCTACCTGGCCATATGTGAAAAAAATAATTGCCCCCTCAACTTAATACCAGGTGGTGTCACCCTTGACAGCAACATCTGCAATTAAGTGTTTGTGATAACTGGCAATGAGTCTTTCATGTCGCTGTGGATAAATTTTGGCCCGCTCTTCTCTGCAGAATTGTTCAGAATTCAGCCACATTAAAACTGCATTTTGTATTTACTGTGTAATTAAATATTAAAATATGTTTGATGATCTGAATCATTTGTGTCTGATAAATATGCAAAAAAATATGTATGAATGGGGCAAATACTTTTTCACAGCACAGTTTACTTTCAACCCATACAATTAAATAAAAGGTATTTCCAGCTTTATCTCTCTTATTAATTCAGGATTAGTAGCTCAAGATTGTCCTGTAAGATATCAGATGTGTTAACAATAATCTTCTCCTGGAGCCAGAAACACATGTAACTTGGAACACATGGAACACTTGCTTTTTTATCAGTGTGTTGTGATTTATTACTTCAGTCTGGCTATATGCCACACACAGATTTGTCAAAGCAGGTTTCTTATTTAATTCATTTATGTTGCGGATTATAGTATTCAAACAAATGAAAAAGTTGTGTTATGTGTATCAGCTTTATCTTCACTACATTACCATAATCGTGAGAGTCAGGTAACGCAGACATGTTCGTGCATACAGAGCGTATGACATCATACATATGCAAACACATACTAACCTACTCACATGTCTATACCAGACTTAACCTTGAAGAGAATGCAGGCTAAGGCACTGAGTTACTGATCGGAAGGTCAGCGGTTCGATTCCCAGCTCAGCCAGGTTGCCATTGTTGGGCCCTTGAGCAAGGCCCTTAACCCTGTCTGCCCTATCTGTACCATGGCTGACCCTGTGCTCTGACCCCAGTTACACTGGGATATGCGAAGAAGGAATTTCACTGTGCTGTAATGTATATGTGACAAAATAAAGGCTTTACTTTACATGCACACATATACACGCCACTTACTTACAATGACTTGACATGAATAATTTTCTGTATTTCAGTCATGTGATGTTTGGATCTATAGGGCTGTGTGTACTGTATATCAATGGAGGGAGTTATGACAGGGCAGGGAATATTATAGTTATGCCAGCTTGTGACATATTTGGTTTGCGGTTTCAAGACCACACAGCAGTGGCTAGCTACACCTGCCGTAGGAATCAGTAAGGGTATATACTATATTAATATTCTCTCTCGTGCTTGTATACATACACTGATCAGCTACCTCCAGACTGGAGACAGGATCATGGGCTAATCCATGCCCGAGAGGATTAAGGCCAGTCTGTCCAATTAAACCCCACAGAAAAGACAATGCAGAACAAGTCACTGAAGAAAGCTCAATGCTGAGCATGATGAAAGAGCACCAGAACACCACTGGGCACAGCAGAACGCCAAGGAGCCAAATCTGATTGAGCATTCATGGGATACGCTAGACAAACAACTCTGATCCATGGAGGCCCGATCCCGCAACCCACAGCACCAAACGTCCTGGAGCCAGACACCATAGCACTCTTCCAGAGGTCTTGTGATGTCTTTGAACAGACAAAAAAATAAATAAATGGTGTCTGTGTGTATAGAGTGCTATGAAGAAGTGTCATGAATTTCTTTATTTCTGCAAATTTGTCACACTGTGGATTCAGATTCTCATACAAACTGTAATGTACAACAAGGGGAACATGAGGAAGCACAAACCACAGCGTTTAAATAACCATTTTATTAATTGAAGAAACAAGGTTATGCAACAACTCCCTGACAAAGGTGAAAAAGTAATTTCCCCCTGCATTTAATAATTGGTCGTGATGCCTTTAGCAGCAACAACTGCAACCAAATGCGTCTGATAACCTGACATCAGTCTTTCACATTACTGTGGAGGAATGTTAACCAACTCTTCTTTAAAGAATTGCTCTCATTCAGTCTCACTGGAGGGCTTTCAAGCATGAACTTCCTATTTTGTGCCATTCATCGCCTGTAGGTGGACTTGTTCTTTTGCTTTGAATCGTTGTTATAACCAGACAGACTCCTTCGGTATTTACTGGGAGATATCAGAGTTCCCTGCCCCCCATCGCAAGTCTTTGTGGCTTTGCAAACCAGACCCAGAGTTGGGAATTACTAATATTAATCAGGTTTCACATTAACATTCACATCCTCTTTAATCGGCTGGTCCATCAGTGACCTGCACAGAGAATATTTTGAGCATTTCATAATTTCATAATTGAGCATACTTTATACAGGTCCTGTGTTTACACAATTATCCAGAGTTGTTCCACAATTATCCAGATCCTGTGTTTATTAAATGTTTGAGATTTATAATTTAGAACAAGCTTTTCAATTCTATAATTGCAATTATCGTCAAAATAAATCGTAAAAACAATCCTAAACCATTGGTTTCCAATCTGAATAATCAGAGAAAAAATAATATACAGAAATTCCTGAATTGTCAATAAATGCTGTTATAATGACATTTGCGAAAAATACGAAGCAGACGTTGTTTGTAAATTGTCAGGTGGTTTGTTTAATATTTCAGGAACTCACAGACTTTTTTTCCGACTCCTTTAGAGGCTACAGCAGTGCTGCGATTGGGAAACAGGGGTTACTGTGTGTCTGCCTCTTGTCCCTGTGAATCTTCCTGCTTTAGATTTGAGTGAGATCATGTGGAAAAGTGTCCGAGCCATCAGAATAGAAACTTCTCACCTTCTTAAAGCTGTACACAGAAAAGCCAAAGGCCGACCATAGATTATACTGATATGAAGCAGATGTATGTTGAAGTGTGTGTGTGTAAGTGTGCGTGTGTGTGCGTGCGTGTGTGAGTGTGTGTCAGGTCTCATGGCTGTAATTCTTTTGTATTTATCACACAAGAGCATATGTGTATGTTAACTGTTTCCCAATGTTTTAAAAAATAGTTTCAAGCCAATTTTAGAAAATCAATGTTACTTTACTGTTACTGGGTTCATAAGCGTCATTTTAATCACCTTTCAAACATATACAAATCCCTATTATTTGGCATTATATGATGGCATTCCCTAGGCCCAGTACTTGTACTAGATGGGCACGTCACTGCCAAGGTCTACCAAACCATTCTGGAGGACCATGTGAAGAAGAAACACAATGGTTCAAACATTGTATCATTGTATAATTAGAAATAATGCTTTTTTTTCCTTTAGCTGTTTTTTTTTATTATGTGTTTCATGTCCCTTGTTTAATTGTAGCCTCTCTCAGGTCTCGCAGGTCAATGTGATAATTTCATCCTCTTGAACAGAGGCACTTGAAGTTTTTGTGCTGCTCATGTGAAGCCCATTGACAAGCCACTCTCATTATCTCTGTTTTTTTCCCCTTTGAGACAGAGAGAGATATATGAAATCAATAACCTGCTTTCTTGATGTTTTTACCTGTTTGCATTGCTTACTTGTGTTTGTGTGTGTGTGTGTATGTGTGTGTATGTGCGTGTGCACATGTACAGTATCTGTGATACATTTTTCCTTGCCATTCCAGGCTTCAGTGCGACTGCCAGCACAACACTTGCGGTCCATCATGTGACCACTGTTGCCCCGGATTCAACCAGTTGCCATGGAAGCCGGCCACCACTTACAGCGCTAATGAGTGTGAACGTGAGTTTCTTCACTCTTTCTTTTTAAACATATGCGTCTCTCAGGAGGAGCAATACATAAATAAGACAAACTATATAGTGTTATAAAAATAAAGTACAAGTGATACTGTCACGGGACAACCGGAGGCGAATCAGAAGACTAGCAGTTTGCCCGTGTAGCGTGGAGGATAAACCCAAACGCGGAAGCAGCGCGAGCAGGCAGGATAACCACGCGATTTATTCTTAGAACTCTCTCACACAGAGAGCAAGAGTTTACACAATTAAACCCGCGTTCTAACAACACACACTCAATCAGGAAAATGGCACAAAATGGTGAGTACTCACGAACTTGGAGAAATAGCGTCGGAGACGGCATTGGAAAGCTCAATGACTGAGTGATGTGCGGCGCCATCTTGTTTCCTTTTATACTTCCTGAATCGCGACCGTACTACTTCCGGGTCCTAGTGCCGGTCGCGTTGAGTGCGCATGACAGATACTAGATACACTAAATGGCCAAATCTATCTGGTTCATCACTCTGAGAGGTCCCCAGGAAGGGCGTGAGTTTAAATTCCAGTACTGCCAAGCTGCCACTTTACACTCAACAGCGTCAACATGTATAAGTGAGATAAATGTAAGTTGCTTTAGAGCAACACAAAGCAAACTTCATGATCACCTTTTGGATGAACAGTAACACTGACTGCACTCCAGGCCTCCTCGCACGACATCAGTGCCTGACCTCACTTCTGTGGCTGCATAATAAGTGCACTTATTGTATTAACAAAGCAGTGAATAAATCTGGACAGGAATGTTTAAAAAAGCTCACATGAAAGTTAAGGTCAGGTGTCCACAAAACATCTAGCCATGTGGTGGAAAGGTCAAACGCTCAGGTTCCTGGATCAATCTCAATGCAAAGCCCAGCAAACACGCAGCTCCAGTAGCAGAGGTGGGTAGAGTTACATTTACGTAAGTAACCTTTTTGAAAAAAATGTACTTCTATGAGTAGTTTTACCCACCATACTTTTTACTTTTACTTGAGTAGATTTGTGAAGAAGAAACGCTACTCTTACTCCACTACATTCGGCTGCACTCAACTCGTTAATTTTCTAACCATTTATTCGACACTTTAGATATTCTTTGTGTTTGCCAGAGAAATGTAGCCAGTGTATCTACCACGCGACAATAATCACATGACTTTGTTTGACCAATCAGCCGCAATAACAATAACCACATGGAGTCAAATGACCACACAGAAGAGGGGAGGTGGGGTGGGGGGGGTCTTGAGCAGTGGTAGACAGTGAAGCAAACATGTCGCGGGTAGTTTAGCTGTTATATTTAATGTTACAATCTTAACATATATAATTAGCAAATAAACTAGAGGCTAAAAAATATATAAATTTCTTACATTTGTTCTGCTGGTAAAGTGAGACTCTTGTACACACTATATGTTCTAATGTTATTTTCTGCTGAGTCATTGGCAGGGCGACTGAATATACAGTATATCTTACACAGGAAATAGTCGACACTGTTCACACATACATATGTTACCTACAATAGGATTTTATTTCAAAAGCTTTATATTGTGAAAAAAGGGAGATTAGGAAATTTGTGTTTCTTATTCCTTAATTTGCTATGTTGTGAAGATATTTAGTTTTATTCATTTATTTTATTAAATTTATTTCATTAATTTTATTATTTGGAAATGTCACAATTTGTACATTATTTTATCATTTTGTCTGACTGCTTACATAATTTCTAAAAAAAAAAAAAAATTAATCGGACATTATGATGAAACAGTTACTCAGTACTTGAATAGTCTTTTCCCCGAATACTTTTTTACTCTTACTTGAGTAATATTTTGGATGACTACTTTTTACTTCTACTTGAGTAATATTATTTTGAAGTACAGCTACTTTTACTTAAGTACATTTTTTGGTTCCTCTACCCACCTCTGCTCAGTAGAGTGTTGATGTTAAAACGACCAGCAGCAAAACTCTACTCCATATTGAATTTTCCTAAATTAATATTTTATTGCTTTATACCCTGATCAGGCATAACATTCCAAAACAACACATTAAACCCAATATTAGGAAGCTCTGCCTCCTTGGCCGTGACTGTAAGGGCCTCTGGGGTGAGCTACGGAGAGTGCTAGTATGTCCAGTGCATCCTGTGGGTGATCAGTGGTATTTAGATCTGCAGGACATGTTGATCGCCTTGGGCTGTTTGCCTGCTGGGCCTGGCTGTGGTGCACTGGGTGTTCTGGTGCCATACTTTCACATGCATTACAATTTTGATTGAGTTTTGGCTTTTCTGTGGGATCGGTCAAACAGGCTGGCCTTTGGGCATAAATAAGCTTTGTGATCCCTGCACTGGCTGCTCTGTGAGAACTGAGAATATAGTCTGGTTGTTGATAGGGGGTATTTTTTTATTAGGCAACTCATTAGACAAGCTTTCAAATCTGATGGTTGTTGGAGTGGGATGGTAGATGTCATCTTCAAATGTCTAGGAATTATACGCACAAACACCCACACACTGAGACTTTGAGGATGTAAAACATCTGTTAACAGAGCCATGTTGAGAAAAAACAGCTAATCTCTGAGGTTGTCATCACCCCAGCATCTGTGTGCTCAGTCTGTACGAACAGCCAGTTGCATCTTATCCACTGCTACAGAACTGAAAGCCATATGCACTGGGATGTTTTTCTTATCCTTGTAATGTTTTATACTTCATACCTGTGTACTTAGTGTCACTAAAAGATTTTGACTAAACTATAATGCCAGCAGTGAGGGGGAAGGAAATCTTTTATTTTGTTTCATGTGTAGAGATTAGAACTCGTGAGTGCTTTCTCCCTTCATCTAACCATCATTATCTCTAATAAGAGCTCTTTTAACGACAGTAATTACAAAATATAAGACGTCTTTGAAATAACTATCTACTACTAGTTTATACTCCAGAGGGATTTCCAGTGTCTGGCGGATATTAACTCTGTGTCTTTTATGTGGAGTGAAACCTGCAATTAACAAATTCAAATACAGCATAAAACACTGAGGGAGATTTCCATAGTTCATACTTCAGACGTGTCAGCAGCATCATAGCTCTTATTTTATTTAGTTTATTCATGTGATCATGTAACTATTAAGTATAAAACGTCAATCATCCTAAAAGTGTGTTTATATACAGTATATAATTATTTTTATAATTACAGTTTTGTTTAATGCAGAGATCATTTTCTATCTTGTCTGCATGCTACATTTTATTTTACAGTAAATAAAATCTATATGCATAAATGACAGTAAACCTTTAAAGTTTCTTCCTGTAATGTATAGGAGCACTTTATCTTAATAATTTACTTTTTTGATGCTGTTAATGTATAACTGAAAATTACATGTTTGTGTGTTAATTATATCTAAACTCCTTTAGTTTTCTTTGTGTGCAGTTTTACTGTAATCTGTTAGTCTTAACCATGTCTACTCCAGATTAAATTTGGTTTTACCCCTCCACTCTGACACCGCCTCCCCCGGCCCCCCATTCAGTTAGAATGAAAAAGATCTATATTACACTCTTGTATGTTTCCGCCTGCAGAGTGTAACTGCCACAGACACTCGTTTAAGTGTTACTACGACCCCGAGGTAGACCGGAGACGAGCCAGTCTGAACACGCACGGCAAGTACCACGGAGGCGGAGTGTGTATGGAGTGTCAGGTAAGGAAATGCACTAGAAAGTAAGGAAGAACGGAAGAATATCAACCAATGTGCTGTCAGAGTAGTCATTTCAGATATGTGTGATGCTCTTGGTATTTCCTGTCTGTGCAGCACCACACTACAGGAATCAACTGTGAGCGCTGTGTACCAGGATACTACAGGTCACCTGACCACCCTCTGGAGTCGCCTCTGGCCTGTTCGCGTGAGTGTGGAACGTAAAAAACTAAACAGGAACAATATCTCATGTTACTGAGTCTCAGTTGAGTCTCTCTCTCTCTCTCTCTCTCTATGCAGAGTGTTTGTGTGAGTCAGATTTCACTGATGGCACGTGTGAGGACCTGACGGGTCGCTGCTACTGTAAGCCCAACTACACTGGAGAGAATTGTGACTCTTGTGCAGAAGGATATGAGAATTTTCCAGCCTGCTATTGTGAGTGTGTGTATGTGTGTGTAAGAAAGAACGAGAAAGATATTTTTTTTTTCAGAAGCAGTTGTGGTCAGAAGTTTATATGCACTCATCATGAAGATGGTCATAAGTGCGAGCTGGTCTTTTTTTCAGGCAGAATGATTGTACAGCAGAAGATATCTTAGTCAACCCATTAAGTGCTGTCAAACAAACCTTTTTTTATGTTGTATGCAGAGGAGCGACCAGCTATAGTCAATCATGATCACTAACAGGAAGTTGGACGGCCTTGGGCTCAGCAAATTAAAAGACGTGGTCACGAAGGGAGGAGGAAAGACAGGATGCAAGTGCAGACTGTGGTTTATTTAAGTGGAGATTAAACATTATGAAACAAAACAAACACAATGTACAAACGTGAACATGACTACAGGAACTAGGGCTAGGGCTAATACAAAAACAAGTGAACAGAACAGATAGGCTGCGTTCCCTTACACAGTGTACTTTATAGTCTACTCCCTACTGCCTTCTCTCTGTGCAGGGAATCTCGGTTAACATGAGCACCTCAGATGCCTGTTGCTGCCGCTGTGGAAATTTCACACTACGAAAATAAAATATTGAATATTCCTCGTCTATACTGCTTTATCCTGTATTCATTAGGGCACGAGGCGGGGTACACCCTGGACAGGGTGCCAATTCATCCCAAGGCATACACATACATACACTCACACACTACAGGCAATTTGGGAATCGCCAGTTAGCCTAATCTGCATGGCGTTGGAATGTGGGAGGAAACCAAAGAACCCAGCAGAAACTCACCAAACACGGGGAGAACATGCAAACTCTATGCACACAGAGACGGGAATCGAACCCAGACCCTGGAGGTGCAAGGTGACAACTCTAACCACTACACCACCATGCCGCCAATTGAATTTTCTTTATTCTTTACAAAAACCGATACCATTATAAAACATGCTACTGACATGTAAAGAATGTACAATATGTACAGAAATGATTGGCCATTTTTACAGATTACTAGTCTATATAATAGTAATGATTTTTTGATTGAATGAAATTTTAAATGTTTGCATATTATTAATATTATGTTGTCCTCAAAAATAATGATAATAGATTTAAATCCCTTTTCAAGATCACAATCCAGCAAGGTGAAAGTGACCTGATTTTTCCGGAAAGTGACCGGAAATTTTTCATGTCCACTAGCGGTGGAGTAAAGGCCCGTTGTTCACTCGCTCTCTACACCATACACACAGTTCCCTTTGAACTGAGCCATTTCGCTCTCTGTGTATACTTTTCGGGGAACTTGCTTTCCATTCCACAGTGTACTTTGTCCTCAACAAAATTCCACCATTAGACACACCAAGGACTATATATACAGTAGACAGACTAATCTGATTGAACAAGGTGCAGGTGAGTACAGTTACAACATGGGTGGTACTGTATGCAGTATATGCGGTTCTGAGGTGATCGTCATCATAAAAGTCTCTCAACACAAGTACAGTAAAAAAAACACAAAAACAGGACAAATACAGGAGGATCCTGACAGACATTTTAAGGCTGACTAAGCACTACTGATTTAATAGTCTATATGAGTGTATGTGTAATCATTCTGGCCTAGAAAAAGACCAGTTCAGAAATATTTAAAAGCCCAAGATCATGATGAGTGAACATAAAATATAACTTTAATTAACAGGTGATAAACCCACAGCCTGTGAGACAGATATGACGGATATGATATTTTACACTTCTACTCCTATTACAGTGCTGTTCTGCATTTTGACATTAGAGCAGTTTGAATGTAATAGTGATTGTGGTGGCCATAAAGTAAGAATACAAATACGATAAAAGAAGACATTTGAGTTTGACACAGAAGTGTTATCAAGTTATTACAGAATGTAATTTTTTTTTTAGATTTGGTCAGTTAACGAGTTGCACTGATATCATAACTATTATTAGGAAACATATCTTTGTGAGATATGAAGATAAAAGCCTGGGCCTGCTGATGCATCTTTGCAGATCCTAGCTGATTTTTACATGAAACTGTAAAGCATGTATTATGTTTGTGTGTATTTGCTGCAGTGGTCACTCCCACCTTCCCCACGCATATCAACGGAGAGGCTCGGCCTGCCGGAGAGATCATCAGTAAGACTCATCTGTTCATCAGATTTTTTTTTCACATCATATTATGTGAAATATGATTGTTCCAGTTATCTCCATATGGTTTCTTTGCGTGCGTGTGTCTGTCTGTTTTTATAGACTGTGAGTGTAATGCGGCAGGCACAGAAGGGAATTCGTGTAAGGCAGACCCACACACACAGACGTGTGTGTGTAAACCTGGTTTCACAGGACAGCACTGTGAGATCTGTGCTCCTGGGTACTACGGTCCCAACTGCTATCGTAAGCACACACTCTTACTAATTAAGCAATGAGAGATTTTTTTCCTTTTTACCCTTATGCTTTATCGAACGATGAGTAAAATATCTCATATGAACTCATGCTATTGTATTATCATACACACTGCCTTGTCATCACCGCCAAATTATTGAAAATGAAAACAACTATAAATAACTAAATTACTAGAATGTCAGAACACAGACTTGGGAATAAACAGCTGTGAAAACCGCTTAGTGAGAATAATTGGATAAAAAAAAAATGCATCCATTTTCTAATGAGCGTAAAGAGTAGACTTAATGGAGTAAAGGAAAAAGGTCATGTCCAGATTGTCCTTATTTCAGAGCGATGGACCTGTCAGGTTAAGAAGGGAAGCAGATGAAGTGATACACAAACAGTTCAGTAGAGATTAGTACAATATAATTACACTACTGTAGTTACCCAAAAATAAAGCAACTGCTACAGATGCACAAACACACGCGCACACAAACACAGAGTATATCTGACCGTCTGTCCCTCCTCTAGGCTGTCAGTGCGCATGCCCAGGGTGTCTGGACGGAGCGTGTGATAGAGAAACAGGACAGTGCGAGTGTCGAAGCGGCTTTTACGGCTATTCATGCGAGGAGTGTGCTTCCGGCTACTTCAACTACCCTCTGTGTCAGCGTGAGTGTGTGCCAAGTCTCATCTTCGGTTACACAGTATACACACTTTTTCTGGTTAATATGCATTCAAGTTTGTGACTAATCATAAGCATACATTCTCTCTCTCTCTCTCTCTCTCTCTCTAGTGTGTGGCTGTAGCGCTATAGGTGCTCTGCCTGGTGGTTGTGACCTCTCTGGGCATTGTGCATGTCGGCCTGAGTTTACAGGCCCTCGCTGTGATCAGTGCAGCTCAGGCTTCCACTCTTATCCCAACTGCGAGGGTAAGAAAACACACGCACATACACACACACACACACACACAAACACTGCTGTATAAACCCATGCGCTTGCTCTATATGATATACTTGCCGTAGCATGTCTCACCGTAGCTGTAACTCTTTTTTCCAGCGTGCACCTGCGACCCGAGGACATCCTTAGACTCCAGCTGCAATGCGGCAGGGCAGTGCCAGTGTAAACCCAGCTACAGCGGCCCCAGGTGTCAGTCCTGCGCTCCGGGGTACTACAGTTTCCCTACCTGCTCACGTAAGTCGCAGAATTATTTTGAATCTTTTTCTATGTCCAGCACACACACACACACACACACACACACACACACACGCACACAGGCAGACAGATGGCTCATCATCCGGAGATCGCTAGTTTGATTCCCGTGTGATGCCGTAACCTCTCGCACCCGAGGGCCTAGAGAGAGCTGATTGGTCGAGTTCTCTCAGCTGGATGGGATGGGAGGTACTTAGTGCTCCCACATTAACCACGGCTCTACAGCCAATCAGGGACGTCTGTGAGCTCATGCAAGCGGAAGAAGCGGATAGCGCTGTCCTCCGAGTGTGTTACCCGCCGCCAATGGTGCTTGAATGAGCAGTTCGCAAAGATACGGTCCCCTGGCGTCATGTGGTTCAGAGGAAACGTGTGATAGTCTTCTGCCCTCCCTGACTGACTGGTAGTAGTAGCCTTAATGTGGAGCCCCCTAGTGACGGGAGGGATTGGACACAGGGGTAAAAAAAAATGCTACTAGTTCTAAGAACTGCATGACAGAGACAGGTTTCTAACCGTTTGAAGTAGCTTATATACTAACGTCGATCTCTGTCTCTCTCTGTCTCTCTCTCTCTCTCTCTGTTAGCCTGCCAGTGCTCAGAGGAAGGCTCTCGGTTCAGCGTGTGCGATCCGGTTTCAGGGCAGTGTGTGTGTCTACCTAATGTGGTGGGTGAGAGGTGTGACTCGTGCAGCTCTGGATTCTACAACTTTCCCCTGTGCCAAGGTGATTTTCCTTTCAGACTACAGCCAGGGCTGAGCTCGCATAGTCTTAATCGCAGTCTAATTCTGTTCTCCGTCTCTCTCTCTCTTTCGTGTAGCTGGTACATGTAATCCTGCCGGCTCTGTGGAGAATGAGATTCTGCCCACTGTGGTAAGAAATGCAAAAGTCAGTTTTATAATTTGATATAAAAGCATGTTGCCTGCTTCATAAAGAAAATACCATTGCTCATCTCCCTAGTGTCATGGCATTACTGTCTCTCTTACTAACATGTATTTTTTAGGGCTCCTGTGAGTGCAAGCTGAATGTGGAGGGAGCAGCCTGTGACAGATGCAAGCCGCTTTACTGGAACCTCTCACCTGATACTGCGTTCGGGTGTTCAAGTAAGAATGATTATCAGCAATACCTGAGCAATAAAGCAGGGGTTGATGTGGTTGTTTTACTGTAATGCATTGCACTGTTTAATGTATTGCACTTGGTGGTGTTTTTTTATTTATTTATTTTTTATCTAGGCTGTGAGTGTAACACTGCAGGGACAGTGAGTGAAGTGGCAGAGTGTAGACAGGTGGGTTCACTGTCTGGAAAAAATGTGAAAGGTATACACCAGCAGGAGTTTTTTTTATGTTGTGTGTGCGATTGGGTGCTTTCAGGGTAATGGACAATGCTACTGCAAGCCTAATGTGTGTAGTGGAACATGTACGGTGTGTAAGGACGGCTACTTCCACCTGGACCGTAACAACTACTTTGGCTGCCAGGGTAAGGTGATATTTTAAATGTATAATTTAAATGCACAGGCATCATTTTGTGATTATTAGCCTTTAATTGTGTATGTGTGTGTGTATGGGTTTCCAGGTTGTCAGTGTGATATAGGAGGTTCGGCTATTCCGTCATGTGAGGAGAGAAAAGGCAGGTGTAGGTGCAGACCCAATGTGGAGGGGCCCAAATGCAACCAGTAAGAGACATATACAGCAACTTTTTAAAAGTATAGTGTGTCCTGGCTTCTACTCTGAAGCTACACACTCCTCGTTTTGTTTCCTAGTCCGCGTCCTGATCACTACTTCCCTGACCTGCACCACCTGAAGTTTGAGGTGGAAGAAGGCACGACGCTGGATGGGCGGCCAGTGCGTTTTGGTTACAATCCACTAGAGTTTGAGGGATTTAGCTGGTGGGGCTACGCTCAGATGTCCATCATTCAGGTAAGAGATTTAAAATGGACAAAAGAATAAAACTTTTTAGGTGTTATTGTAAATTTTTTACAATAACATTATTGGGTTTATGTCCTATGTTGCTTTTGCATTTTAAATAGTTTTTTACTTAAAGTCAATTTATGAAATGTATGTTGAATAAATAAATAAATTCAACGATACAGTAAGTCCCCGAATTCCTTTCCGAGAGCATGTTCGTAAGTCGGATTCGTTCGTAAGTCAGACAAAGTGAGTCTTATACACCTTTGAGACAAATATACAATATAAAGCATAAAAGAACCAAACACACAGGTTTGGTGTTTTGGTCCCACATTATACTCTCGCAAGGCTGCGCCTCCAAATCGCGAGTGGAATCCCGGTGTTTACTGCACGCTTAAACAGGCACAGTTTTGTCTTGCAGTTGTTTCGGACTGTGAACTCTCCATCAGGACAGCTTTACAGAACAGCCTTTTCTTTCATCAGGCTCCCGGACTAATTTTTTACATTTACTTACACACTAAAAGTATTGTATATAATAGTAAATATTGGTATCTGATGCACTGCAATGTCTATTTTTTGTACAATACATGTGAGCTACTTCACGATTTATTCATATTCACAAATGTATTCGCAAAAAGACAAAGTCTTAGGCAGATCCAAATAGATCTGTCTAAGACTTCCTAAGACTGCTCATATTTGCTGAAATTTGTAACTCGAATGTTTGTAACATGTAGGGACTTACTGTACATTTTTAGAGTGATATAATTTTCACTTACCCATATCTCTTTTGTGTACAATCTGCTTATTGTTGTTACTCTTAACGTTTGATGACATTTGGGGAAGCGGTATGGTTGTCACACTATGTCCTGTCAGTGACACTAGCCAATCATGGTTATCTGTGACCTCATGTGTGGGGAACGGGGCACAAATATGCAGCTGGCTGTTTTCACATGTCTTTAGCCTGATTTATGTTTCAGCGTCAAGTCTAAGCTGTAGATCTTGTGTATACATGTAGCATACAGCACACTCTACAGCGTAGCCAAATGTAACTATGCGTTTTGGCGACGCAACAAAAAGTCTCATTCAAAGTACGTTTCAGATTTAACCAGATCCACTCAGTTTCATTC
Source organism: Clarias macrocephalus (assembly GCA_011419295.1). Taxonomy (NCBI): domain Eukaryota; kingdom Metazoa; phylum Chordata; class Actinopteri; order Siluriformes; family Clariidae; genus Clarias; species Clarias macrocephalus. The sequence goes on from JAAGKR010002795.1 coordinate 32,030, forward strand.
ACCATTTGTAGTACAGTTAAAAAAAACTGACCAGAGAATGGTGAAGAGACACAGCAGAGCAGCAAAGAAATTCCACCGCCAACTAACGGTTTGATGGAGTATTTGGAGAACGACACTGACACACCAGCACACAAGTATAAATGATCACAGTACCATAGGCTACACAAGTATGCTCTGCATAGGTTGGCACAGAAGCATGAATCAGGCTTTAGAGAAAGCACTCAGTGACCTTCACCTTCCTCAGTTGGAAACTGTTGTATGACAGGGAAGAGCTGGCTGGAGGGGAATCAACTGGCAGATGAGCGAATTGGCATGAAAATGAGAAAACAAACAAAAGCAAATGTTCAATTGATAAGGATGAGTGAAAATGAGTCTCAACAAATGTGAATATGTCTGCAAAAATATTGATGTACTGTGTAAATGTGTAATGTGTGTAAAGGTGTCATGTATTCATTTTACTAAGAATTTTGTGCAGAAATATTGTACGCATCTTAATTTAGTCCCGTGCATGTTTAATGTTCTGCAGCTCACTTCCTAAGGCTTGGTGAAGTCTTTAAAATATCGCTTGGCTTGGCTTCTGGCTTGGTGAAAGAGCTGTGTGTAACAGATTATTTTGTGCTGCTCTTGGCTTGATACTGTAGTACCGGTGGTGGTTTTAAGAAAAGTCTTTTGCTTTGCTTCTCCCTTTCGCTCCATTTCGGATATTCTCTAAATCCAAAGCCTCGGGTTCTGGTTGAAGTGGTGGTCGGCTCTCCAGATCTCTTCCATGTGGTGTTGCGCTATGTTAACCGTGGAGGCACAGACGTCTGGGGGCGTGTCTCGGTGATGGAAGACAGCAGGAATTTCCTATGCAGCAACTGTGAGTCCCATTTCTATCTTCCTCCTCTTTATCTTTCATGTCCACCTCCTTCTTTATTCCCTCCCTCCACTGCCTCTTTCCTCTTCCTGATTCTCAGATGCGCATGCATGCTCTCGGGTGATCCAAACGCTTCACTAGCTCGGTTGCTGTGGCCTCTCGTCTCCAAGCCTGCACAAGGGCCTTAATCCAAACAGACAGACCCAGACAGCTAGATTAGATTCATTTTCCCAACTCCAGGTCTTTAACATAGACCTTTGCTGTATACCTTCCCTTCCCATTTCACTCTTATCCTACCTCCTCCCCCCTGCTCTTTCCTCAATTTTGTCCATCTCAGAGCGCAGTTAAATTGACGGTGCACGTGAATGAGGCGGATGTGTATCTCAAGCACTTGATCCTCAGATATGTAAGCACTGAGGCTGCCGTCTCCCACGGCAAAATCACAGCCTATCCCAACAGCAGAAGAGGTATGTCTGACCAATCTTCAGACAATCATCAGCCCTTTTCTGTCTCTAAATCTTCCGTTTGTATAATACCCGTGAAAACTGTTACATTTACAGCACATACTGTTACATACATACTTTTGAGATTAAAATGTCAAACTGAATAATAATGGAAAAACAAGTTAATAAGGCACATGTACTGTAAGTTAACCTACTGTATGATGTTTGAATATTGTTTTCTCCGTTGCTTTCTCTTTGCCCAGGTTCTGAACAGTCCAAACAGATAATTTTTGCTCCCAGTTCAGAGCCCACATTTGTAAATGTGCCTCAGAACAGTTTTGCAGAGCCATTTGTACTGAACCCTGGCACGTGGACCATCATCATCGAAGCTGAAGGCATTCTACTGGTGCGCTGAATTTTACTTTATTTGTTCTGTTCAGTGTCTCTTAGGATTTAGGAATGAATACTGTCAATGGAAATATGAACAAATGGTCCTGCTAAGCTCCTGTGTGGGCTCCTCTGTGTACTCTGGTTTTCTCTAAAAGTCCAAAAACTATGCAGAGTAAACTAATATGAGTTTTGAAATTCCCTATAGTGTGTGTGTGTGAGTGAGTGAGTGGTTGAGTGAGTGTGTGAGTGTGAGTGAATGTGTGAGTGAGTGTGTGAGTGAGTGTGTGGGTGAGTGTGTGGGTGAATGTGAGTGTGTATGTGAGTGTGTATGTGAGTGTGTATGTGAGTGTATGTGTGAATGTGTGTGTGTGAGTGAGTGTGTGTGTGTTTGTGTGAGTGGGTGAGTGTATGAGTGGGTGAGTGTGTGTGTGGGTTTATGCCCTGCGCTGGATTGGTACTCCATCCAGGTTGTACCCTGCCATGTGCCCCAAGTCCCCCGGGACAGGCCGTGATTATAACTGGATCAGAGATATAGAGAATGAATGAGTTTAGGTAGAAAGCTGCCATACACTAAAATATATAATATAAAATATCCATGTACTTAATGACAAAAAAAAATAGACACACTGAGCAGAGGTTTTAGCTCTGACATTACAACGCTCTCTGCCTTTCAACACTACCAACACTTGACACCTCACACACTACCAGGTCACAAAATTCAAAGTGACAGTAATGAGTATAGAGAAGACGTGTATGATTTTTAATAATCAGCTGTAATTCGATACATACAGGACTCGAATATGGCTGTTTAAAATGTATACACCTGTAACCTATCCATTTATTGGCTACTGTTTGTGCAAATCAGAAATGGCTCAAAATCATCTTTAGGTTTTATATTTACTTTAATTGGTCTTCTATGCTTACACTATACTTATACGACAATAACCTGAACATACTGTAGCATTTGTAATATATTTTAAATATGACCTGTAATGTCTTTTTTCTTTCATCTTCATTAGATGAGTCAATAAATAAGGGGACAAAATATGATTATTAGTGAAGAATTTCTCGTAATGTCTTTCTCTGTGTCTTTTGCAGGACTATCTAGTGATGTTGCCGAGTGCGTACTATGAAGCTCCTATTCTACAGCTGAAAGTGACTGAACCCTGTGTATACAGCCCAACACACGAGCCTAATCAGAAGTCAGTCGCAAATGCATGCAGGACATTTTTTACATTCCACTGCAATCCTGCTCTAAATATCTCTTAAGAAAGAAACAAAAAACAGCTTTTTTTGGTATATAGTGACATCTGATTCAATTCATTATTAGTGCAAAGTGTACATTAATGGTTTCTTTGTGTCGCTATGTGTAGTTGTTTGCTGTATAAGTACCTGTCTCTGGAGGAGTTCCCGTCTCTCTCTGGTAAGGATGCCAACTGCAGATCAGATAATCATCTGCCCAGATCTTGCTCTGTAGATAAGATTACACCTCGACATCCGGACATGGCCGTCTGCAGCGGCAATGACGTGAGTATCAGTCCCACACCACTGCACACTCTTCTGCTATGTGATCGTACTTGCTTAGACTTTATGCATTGATTGATACTTCTCAGTTCACGAGACTGCTATACTGTGTGTGTTTCTGCAGATCAACATACAGCTGCGTGGTCGAGTACCGTTACCTGGTGAATATGTTCTTGTGGTGGAGTATGCCAGTGAAGAGAAAGCTCCACAGACTCTTACTGTGTCCGTTAACACACCCGGAGGACGCAGCCACCAGCAGCGCATCACACTACTCCACTGCGCCTACAGGTGAGCTGAGTGATGAGTGTTATATAATAATTCAGTTATTATTTATTATTATTCAGAATGTTCAGGAAACATCGTTATTTGGTTTCACACCCTTAGTATTAGGATCCGTATCCTAACCATGGTGAATTTTTATTAAAGTTGCACCTTCTTGAGCACATGAAGTAAAAAGCAAATCTGAACCCAGTATAAATGATATAACTCTGTGGCGCCCCACTGATGTGTGTTTCAACTATATGAATCGTATTGTATTGTATTTTATCGCACAAACTCGTGCAAAGTAAACTTAGGAGAGAAATATTTCATTTAACTGCTGATAATTGAGCCAAGCTTTCCGGCATTTTCACGTTTACGGCAAAAGTTCTGTTTTTCTTTTTCATTCATGCATTTCAAATTTAAAATAAAAATGTTTTGTGTGTGTGTGTGTGTGTGTGTGTGTGTGTGTGTGTGTGTAGTTTCTTGTGCCGTGCAGTTTCTGTAGATGAAAGGCAGCGCATAGCTGTCTTTACTCTTTCTACAGAAGTTGACGTACAGCTCATTGCAGACCGAAGCAACTTCTTCCTGGTAAGAAAAAAATTGTCCCTTTGCTTTTCTCTAATCTTACGAGGTATAGTAAAAAAAAAAAACGCCTGATGAGTCTGTAATGCACACTTTTGAGGTACTACGGTTCTCTCTCTCTTTTGTTGAGAATATTAGTTAATGTTTATATATATTACATTACAACAAATACTTCTAAGTGTAAAAAACTGCAAAGTATTTGCATTGACTTTTTTTTTTGTATGTATTTTTTTTTGTCTGATCGTCCCTCCAGCACACAGTGTACCTTATCCCTCATGCTCGGTTCACTATGGAGTACCTGAAACCTGGAGTGCACTGCATCAACACCCATGGACACTTTGACCCTGACAGGTACTGCTGCGAGCTGAATCAGTGTAGTGTACTCTAGTATATTGATGCTTATGCACTTGTATGAAGATTAAACATACTGATCTATCAACGGTATTTTTTCATTTATTACAAACACAGACATAACAAGGCACACATGTAGTGTGCATTTCAAGGCACATTTGTATAATCTGTATTTATAAAGCCCTTACAACCCCCTACACCCCCCACCCTACCCAGCCCTAACTCCAAACCAGCCTTACATGTCTAAGAACGGCTAGACACCAGGCATATTTAGAGAAGGAAAAGAAAAAAACAAAAACTTGGAGCTGGAAGTCTGGGTTTTGTATGCAAAAAAAAGAGGTGGTGAAAAACCAATCACTAAAATAAGAAAGAGATTAAAATCTACATTTATATGAAAAAAGTTTAGGTCATACCGGTTGAAATTTCAAGTCTGAATCATAGATTTAGTGATGAATTTTCTTCATGAACAAACAGGACATGATATCCTTTAGCCACTGGGCGTGGGTGGGTGAGGTGGAGTCCTTCCGCACTTAAATAAAAGAGAATGTCGGGCCAAGAGGGTCCAAAGGACAATAATCAACGTTAGAAACTTATTTTCCTTTCCAGTGATGCCAAAAAGAGCAATCAGGGGGTCTGGTTCAAGCTTGCAATTCAGTAGGTGAGACAGCGTTTAAAAGACATCCCGCCAGAATTTTTCCAAATCAGGGCATGTCCATTACATATGAATAAGAGACACCTCTCCGCTTTTACCTTTATCAAAGCAAGGACCGAAATCTGGGTAGAAGCAAGAAGCTTAACTTAGGCCTGTGTAGAACCTTAAACTGTAATGCAGAGTGATGGGTGGATAAGGAGATTGAATTGACAATGTATCATCTGACAGTGTAAAATTTAGGTCTTTCTCCAAAGCAGTTTTACTTGGAGTGGTGTAAATCTGTTACATTTACACAGTGTGGACAAACAAAAAATATTTGCATCAGGAGCTTCAAAACATACTGATTTATAACGGATGGATTCTTGCTTCTTCTTCCAGTGCTTCCTGTGTCCCCTCTCGCTTCCAAACCCCGTCTCAGTCTCTGGTTCTGAAGGACGGTCAGGCTTCCTTACCTGACAATGCAGGTGGTGACTCTGAACACTTGACTCCTTGGGACACGCCCCCAACTGCCATTGACAACAGCGACCACATCCGCCTGGACTCTGCACAGGTTCACTTCACATTGTTGTTTGAGTTTACAACTACATGCATTCATAAAGCTAGTGTTTTCACTCGTACCACTCTGGTACTGTACTGTATTCAGAATTACTTACCATCTTTATCCTCTTTCCTACTTTTTTCAGAATGCAGTAGTGTATTCAACACAAGTGCATGCCTTGGGACGCTATGTATTCATCCTACACTACCACCAGCCATTGCACCCAACCTTCACTGTACAGATTTATGTAAATGGTGGACGAATTTGGCAGGGTGAGGATCATTTAGTGATGTTGCCTGCGATTAGTTCAGTGTTGCTGTTATATACAGTAGTTATTTGTCATTTAAGATTTTTTTTAAATGTCACCCTTCCAGGCCTTGCCAATGCCACCTTCTGTCCTCATGGCTACGGTTGCCGTAGCATTCTGATCTCAGAAAACCAGATCATTCTAGACGTGACTGACCACGAGGTTATTGTGACTGTGCGAGTCCCAGATGGCAAAACACTCTGGCTGGTGAGTGCTAAGCTTTAAAATAATTCTGTATAGAACGCTTCTATATGTTTATAACAATCTGATTGATTTGCGTTTATGTTGTTGTGTAGGATCACATTCTAGTGGTTCCGGAGAGCAGATACAGCTCTAGATATCTGTCTGAAGAACACCTGGATAAATCCTATGACTTCATCAGCAACTGCGGACAAAACAGCTTCTACATCAAGTAATCATGCATAAATAACACACTTACGTGCATTTAAATAGAACAGAGTAAACGCATGAAAACTGATGCAGAATTAAAAGATTTTAAGTTGTACGCCATAGAGTTTAGGTGTTGCTTGAATGAATTGAGGCATCAATAAATAAGTATCTGATTTAACTCTTTCCTCTAGCCCACAGACGGCTTCTGAGTTCTGCAAATCCTCAGCTACGTCTCTTTCAGCTCACTTCAATAACGGTGCAGTACCATGCGGCTGCCATGAGGCTGGGTCTGAGAGCGATACGTGCCAACCATTTGGTGGTCAGTGCCCCTGCAAACCCAACGTGATTGGCCGAGACTGCTCGCAGTGTGCCACCGGATACTACGGCTTCCCTAACTGCAGGCGTGAGTACCGGATAAACTCATTAATATATTTTTTTGATTATTATTTTTAAACTCCATGTTCTTTCATTATTTGCTTTTGTTCAGGTCATAATAATTTTATTTTTTACCATAAATTATGTTTTTCATCAGTGTTTCTAATTGTTTACATTTTTAAAAAATGAATTAGTGTGTTTTTTCTATTAAAACCTTTTTAACATAATTCATTACACTTGTATTGCTGTATGACCTGATAATGTAATGCATCATATTTGTTTGTTCCATGTATTAACCTGCATCTCTGCCCTCATGTCTGTAGCGTGTAATTGTGGCACACGCTTGTGTGAGCCAGTGACAGGAGAGTGTATCTGTCCTCCACGGACACTGCTGCCGGAGTGCGTGCAGTGTGAGCCGCAGACTTTCGGCTGCCATCCCCTGGTGGGCTGTGAGATGTGTAACTGTTCCCAGCCCGGCGTCACGGCCCAGGACATCAGCTGCGACACGAACAGCGGCCAGTGCAGGTACACCGTCTCTGCTCCACAACCCCGTGGTTAACACAACGACCTGCAAATCACTGGAATGTGGGTTATGAAAGGTTTTTCAGTACAGACCGTGCCGATATTCCAGGTTGTAGTTTTATGTCATTTAGTTAATCCTAGAGACTTTGTGTGTATGTGTATGTTTAACCTGTACACACAAAGTTCCACAGGGATGCCCCACATTCCACAGTGTTATTCTCGCTCCTGCAGAAATGTAATCGTGTGATTTATTTATGCTGCGCAGTAAGACCTGACATCAGAGAAAGACCTGCTGCCTGCGCTTTAGTTTGGATAAGTGCACAATTAGAAATACAGTGATGCTTCTGCAGGTGCAAGTCAAACATCGTCGGGCGGCAGTGTGACCGCTGTGCTCCTGGTTTCTATGGATATCCGAACTGCAGGCCATGTGATTGCAATGAGGCTGGAACTGAGAAGAATGTGTGTGATGCCACCACAGGACAATGCCTGTGCAAGGTACAGCTCTCTCTCTCTCTCTCTCTCTTTCAGTGACAACCCTGGCCGTGATGGTTCAGAGCCCACTGCAGTTGTTCTAGTGAACATTCAGCAAGTAGAACACCAGAGCCGTATGCACAAAGCTTCTTAAGCCTAAAAGTTGCTCCTAGTGACGAAATTCTAAGAAAATTCTAAGAATTATGGCATTTTCTTATAATTTCCCCTTAAATTTAGGACTAAATCTTAGTAAAGATATAAAAATCATAAAAATGATTAACATCTTAGCCCTAAAAACAGCTCCTAAGGTAAAAATTGTTAAGAGTAGAGAGGAGGACTTTTAAGAGGCTTAAGAGTTTCTATAGCAGAGGACAAAATGGTGGAAAGAAGAAATATTCTCTTGTTGTTTTACTTCCTTCCATCTCTCTTGGATTGTTGGCTACATACCATCCAAAAGTGCAACTGAAACAGACTGTCCTGCAATCATGTAAATTGGTAAATCTGAAATGGATTACAAGTAATAACATCAGTATGGTAAATAAATGAAAGGACTTGAATATAGTAACTACTGCATGGAAATTGGTTGCTACAAAAGTAGACAAATTTTCAACATTTGGCTGTTTAATTCACTGTAAGATAACTAGCGTATAACAGAAACTTTGCATAAAGTAGTCTGTAGTCATGATTATACAGTTTCTTCATATACAAACATTATGATTTCACTGTCTGTTCTATTATCATATAGTCTATTTTCACAAAGAGCGCATTTCAAAACCTTTACAGAGGTCAGAGGTTATTTTTTTATCAACCAATCACAGGCCTTGAACTGCTTCATCATCCCTAGCAACGGGGTCAACCACGCCTCCTCACTAAGATAAAGGTTTTTGTCCTTTCCTTACTCAGAGTTGCTTTTAGAAGTTTCCTTTTTTAACTAAGATAGGAGCTCTCTGAGAGAATTCTAAGAAGCTTTGTGAATACGGGCACAGATCTTTGAAAATCAATGGAAAATCCCATCTGTCTGTGGAAACTGTAAACACAATCATTCACAAACACCACCTGAAGCACGCAGTCTGATCACGGCTCTGATGTACTGAAATGGTATCCAAGCACTAGTGGATAAGTGCATTAGTGTAGCAGGGGAACATATAGAGAAATTAAGGTCTTTTTACTCTCATAATAGTTTTCTGTTTTTCTGCACGATCAAAAGTTCATGGTTGAACATGAACACCCCTCGTATAATAGTAGCTGTTTATTAATATTCATTTTATTGATATGGATCTGTCCTATATATAAAAACCTCTTTGATTAAAGTTAATGGGTTAACGGTATAACAAGGTGAACGAGTCTCAAACGAGACCATGAAAATCATCCTGTCTTTTTTTTTTCATGTTTCGTCCTCTGTGTTAGGAAAACGTTGTGGGCTCGCAGTGTGATCAGTGTGCATTAGGCACATTCCATCTCGACCCCACTAACCCTAAAGGCTGCACCAAGTGCTTCTGCTTTGGCGCTACTGACCGCTGCCGCAGCTCAGACAAGCGTAGGGAGGAGGTACAGACAAACACACACACAAACATCTAATCATGCTCTTCTTTGACTTATTAAATAGGGTAAGGGTTTAAAGAATCGTCATGCATAAAATAAAGACAATTAATAAATAATTCTGACCATTTAATGAGCACAACTGAGTATATTACACAAATAAATAAATATTTATCACATATATTATACTTTTTGCTGTTGCTGTTGCTCCATGTGTGGACGATAACGCTTTCGCCTGTAGATGATGGTCATGCAGGGCTGGGTGTTGCTAAGAGGAGACAGACAGGAGGTGCCCGTGTCTGTATTCCTGGATCAGGATCTGGTCGAGGCTGATCTCAGCGATGTCCCTGATGTCTATCAGGATTTCTACTGGCATGCACCAAGCCCTTATCTGGGTGACAAGGTTGGCATTCAAATCTCATTACAAACTCTTTACAGTCTAAAGGAGCAGAGAGTGCTCCCTTGTTTCATATTGTACAACAGCAAAGCAGAGAACCGTGCTTTGTAGATCACTTACTGTGGGATTTATCACTCGAGAAATCATCGTCCGGTCTGTTTAGGCTGCTGGAAAGAAAGAAAAAGCTAAAGGGAACAGCGTTAGGTGTGATCTTATCTACAAAAAATGTGTTTTGCTGTGTGTCTCAGACAGGAAGGTGTCTCAACTGAAGCTATAACATCATGAATATGTGATGAAAGATAATCATGATCACACTGACTTTTTCATTTGCAGTTATTAATATATAAAAAAGTTTAGCTTTATCCTGGTATGAAACAAAATAAAAATGTTCTACAGGTTTGTTGGGTTTTAATCTTCTCTTATCTGCATTCTCTCGTTCTAGGTGTCCTCGTATGGTGGTTACATGCGCTATCAGTTACACACACAGACGCTGAGAGGAGACGCTCTGATTTTGCCTTCTGAAGCTTCCCGACCCGACGTTATTCTCAAGGTTCCTACTGTTAACCCAAGCTGCATTAAGCAAAAACATTTTAACTGCATAGAGATCAGAACGCAGAGAGACGTCCGATTGACAATAAACGTTTGTGTGTGCAGGGAAACCAGATGACTCTGGTCTACATGGAGAGAGAGTATTCTTCTCCTGAGGAGCCTCATGAAGGAGTTGTCCATCTAGTGGAGGTATGAGGAAGAGCTTTCAAACCACAAGCATCAACGACAACAAAAATCTCTCACACACTCACACACACACACACACACACACACACACACACACACACACACACACACACACACACACACACACACAGGTCACTTAGTAATGTTTGTGTTAGGCACTCTTTTGATTTCTTTATTGTGTTGCTCCTCTTGTCATCATTCATCATTCCATCATTCTCTCTCTCTCACACACACACACATGAAGATATGAATATGTATGAACACACATGACCTACAGTAGTACTTGGTGGTGTACATCTTTGTTATGTTTTGCTAAACAGGAATACAGGAACACAGGGTACAGACTCAGACAAAGAGACAGAAAAATCTGTAACTACATAAAAGCAGACACATAAGATGCGTCTATGTTTAATAAGCACAAGTATTACAGTATCTTACTCCACCTCTCCCGACCACACAATAACGTTGTTGCTTATTTTTGGTTATTTGTTTCTACCTGTGGTGCAAATCATAGACATTTTGAGAGGTACAGTAGTAATAGTGTCTCCAATGTAGAAAAATCACTTCCTGACACCAGTAATGTTTCACAACGTACCACAGAAGTGACATCATGTGCAAACAACCTACTGATACAAACAAATCAAGAAACGTAACCAAACGGCTATATTAATATTGATCCTCTGTCTATAGGGAAGTTTCCGTCACGCTCAGACGGGGAACGCGGTCTCTCGGGAGGAGCTGATGATGGTGCTGGTGGCTTTGGAGTCTCTGCAGATCCGTGCGCTCCACTCGCAGTCGGCTCAGTCCGTCTCTCTGCGTGCCGCCACGCTAGAGGGCGCAGAGCATGGACTCACCGGGCGCCATGCCAACAACGTAGAGCTGTGTATGTGTCCGGCGAGCTACCAGGGCGACTCTTGTCAGGTACAGGAGATGTCTGTTAGAGCGTACAATGACAAACTTCCACTATATGTCTATTATACATCATTTCTTATAACATCTTGATTCATAAACCTGTCATGTAAGTCATACTAACAATATTATTTTACATTATCGCTGATGAGTACTGAACAAGGGCTAAACACCCAGATATGTGACTTGGTGCTGTCCTGTATGCACGATTTTAGTCGGATAAGTTTTTCTCATCATTTTTTCTTTTTCTCTCTCCTCGACTCTTGTCTCTCATCAGCGATGTGCTCCAGGCTACTACAGAGACACCAAGGGGCTGTTCCTCGGCAAGTGCGTCCCCTGCAACTGTAATGGACACTCTGATCAGTGCCTGGATGGATCTGGTATATGTACGGTAAGTTAATTTCACATTTATTGCACCAGCACAATAAGTTAATAACTATAAAGAGGCCTGGTTCTGTTTATTAAAGCCATCAAAAAAAGAGAAAAACGTCTATAACTAATAATCTGCGTTTTGATCCTGTCCCTCGCAGAGCTGTCGTCACAACACAGGTGGGGACCACTGCGAGAAGTGCCTGAATGGTTTCCATAGCGACAGCGCGGTGGACGGCCATGCTGTATCCTGCAGCACCTGCCCGTGTCCACTGCAGGTGGCATCCAACAAGTCAGTGCCCTCACTGTCTTCTTACTTCTCTTTTGTTGTATTGCTTCATTTCCTAATATAATCTCATGCTTACTGTTCTGTCCTTGTATTATATATCAACGGAATTTTCAGACTTTTGTCTTTGTTCCTGTGTTTTGTCTTTTAAGTTTTGCCACTGGTTGTGTAGAGAAACCCAATCACATGCAGTGTCTGTGCATGCCAGGCTACGCCGGGCCCAAATGTGAGAGGTGGGATCTTTGTTTTCTGCTTAAAATATTACACTGAAAAACTACCACCAGAATCACTTGGGGGTGTATTTATCAAACACAATTTGAAAGCATTACGTGTCATTCAGAACTACACACAGAGTCACTTTTGTCACAGTTGTCTTTCAAATACAACACATTCAGCATTTGTTATTGTATCTATATTAACATGTTTTCCAGCTATAGCTCACATTTTCTATAACTAAACAGGCAACTGATATTTTTTCAACTGTATATGTTGCTGTAGGTGTGCCCCTGGTTACTATGGCAACCCCATGGTGATTGGCAGCACTTGCCAGCCATGCCAATGCAACGACAACTTGGACCCGAACATGCTGTTCAAAGATTGCCACCCAGTGACTGGCGAGTGCCAGGGCTGCATGTACAACACAGCAGGACCCCACTGTGAGACCTGCGCTCCGGGTTTCTACGGGGACGCCATCACTGCCAAGAACTGCACCAGTAAGATCTGTGCTCGTTTTTAACCTGAAGAGTACAGTATGAAGACACTTTTAGTAGGGCTGTCAATATTAATACATTAATGCGTGTGACTAATCTAGAAATTTTAACACATAACTGTTTTTTCTTAACGCAAATTAATCACATGACCAAGTTTGACCCCAATGGCTTCCCATAAGTGCGGTTACTTGGCTGTGTGACAGTGGTACATTTAGCAGAATAATAAGATGACTGAAGAAACCACCAGGAGTGCTAAAGTTTCATTATAAAAAGCTTCTGAATGGAAGTTTGGATGAAACCAAAGTTGTGTGCTTGAGCTGCCTTCAAGGGGAACTGTTTAAGAATATATTAATCGTAAATTGTGAGAGTGATGGCTCAGGCGGTTAAGGCTCTATATTGTTTATTTTTGGATCTGAGGATGTGGGTTCGAGCTGCGCCGTCGATGAGTTTCCACACTCCATACTACCCAGCCACTGCCTCCAGTGCCCGTCCCATCTGAGAGATTTTAATTTAATATTTCTTAAATGTTAATGTTTGAGATGATATTATAAAACTGCATAATCTGTTTCCACTAATAAGTTTCTTATGCATTTCTTTATTCCAGTATTGCATGTTTATAATACAAGTAAATCTGAGTATTAACATTATCGTCATTAAGCATAGACTATGTCCGGGATTAACTATTAAATTTTTTTATCTATTGACCGCACTAATTTCTAGTGTAAACCCTGTTGATAAAATATTTGTTGTGTTTTCTAGAATGCAGCTGTTCTCCCTGTGGAACGGCCTCATGTGACCCTCACACGGGTCAGTGTCACTGTAAACCAGGTGTAACTGGCATCCACTGTGATCGCTGTGAGGTACGGCACTGGATCTTTTTCCATTTCTGTTTTTTTATATTTATTTCATTCCAGTTAAGATGTGTGCTCCGGCTATAGTGGTGCTGATAGCAGTTTATAATTTGTGTTCAGAACGGCACATTTGGCTACGATTCGTGCTCTGGCTGTCACGCCTGCGACTGTGAGGCAGCGGCAGCTCTGGTTAAACCGTGTGACCCAGTCAGTGGGTCATGTGTGTGTCGGCCAGGTGTGAACGGACCCAACTGTCGCCAGTGTGCTCCCGGATACTGGGATTACGGCCCTAATGGCTGCAAAAGTGAGGCTTTTCTTTTTACGTTCTCATACATTGTATGACACAAATGCACATTTATTAATGTAGCTTTATTTTTTTGACAACCTTTGTGATAACTTGTGTCTGTCTTGACTGTCAGAGTGTGAGTGCAGAGGAGGTCGCTGCGATCCACGGACGGGGGAGTGCCGCTGTCCAGACACACTGACAGGGAGACAGTGTGATCGCTGCACCGACAAGCACAGTGTACTGGTCACTAATGGAGCAGAAGTCCACTGTGAACGTCAGTAAACACACACACACAAATACACACACATGCATGCATTTAAGAACCCCACACTGCACTCTCACATTTTTTTTTCTATGCCAATTTTTGAAGAACATATTTCAGTACATTTGTGTGTGTATTTGTTTAGCATGTGATAGCTGTGTGAAGGTGCTCCTGCACGATCTTGACCTGGTGAACCACTATTTCCACTCTGTGGATCACCAGCTGAAGAACATCAATGCCAGCGCCCTCGCCTGGTCACAACTCCGCAACCTTAATGCGTCTGTGATGGACGTAGCTGTAAGTCTCTCTCTATCTCTGTCTCTGTCTTTTTCTCTCTCTATCTTGTTTGCTCTCAGTTACGGTTTATACTGTATATGTATATACTAGATATACTAGATTTACGCAAATCTTGGTTCTTCCCCAGAATTTGATCGAAAACTATAACAGTAGTCTGGATGGCAGCAGGATGAAGGCAGCTTTGCTTGAGAGTGATTTACACACCACTGACTTTGACATTTCAGAGCTGGAGAAGAAGGTATATACAGGATAATTATAAAAATAGTATTATGCACCATTTAGAGTGCTTTACTAAACAGGGAAGTGCACTTGTCATAATACTTATTACACTTTTGATTTGGATTACGGTGTTCAAACAGCAAGTTTAAGTCACCTAGAAAATGTTTCACCTAGAAAAAATGTCCAGGTCCTACTTAACTCAAATATTGTTGCAGGTCTTAAAATCAGTAATAAAAGGAGATCTGCTTAAGAACAACACCAAAACCACATACGAGAGAGCTCAGAGCCTGCTGGACCTGATCAAAGGCGCCATTCGAGACATAGAAGGTTGGGAAATAACGATCGTCCTTTCGTACAACTCACTACATGATAATGTACAACTCACTACATGATATTAGTTCATGAGAGCATTTCGGTGACGTGACGTGTCTCTCTGCGTGTGTGTGTGCACAGCCGTGTTGGTGCTGGTGAACAGAGCGTCGCAGAATGGCTCCCAGGACGTCGATGAGAACGAGTTGTCTCAGAAGCTGGCTGAGGTGGCAGACATGTTGAGGGACATGCGCTTCCAGAGCACCCAGTACCAGAGGACGTTAGCAGAGAGCGAGCGTACCGAAGCAGAGAAATGTGAGCGAGAACATGATTGGAGCTTTAGGATAGCCAGGAGACTGACTTTTCTGAACGGTTGAAAGTATCTGTTGACTACTGAACATCTGACGTGTTTATACACTGAATGGCTTCATTTCTGTATGGTCTGATGTCTCTGCAGTGCTGGAGCGTGTGAAGGAAGAGATGGCTGACCGAAATGCTGCGAACCAGGATACACTGAAGTCTATCAGGGAAAAACTGGATCAGTTTAACAGTGAGCTCATGAACCTGAGAGACTCCCTTAATGAAGCGGTGAAGAACATAGCACGTGCGACTGAAGGCAACAGCATCAACCAGAAACTGCTGCAGGAGTACAAGGTACACACACACACACACACAAATGACAAAGAAAGTCCTAAATAGGAAGCAGTGGGTTTTAGTTTATTTTATACCAGTTTCATAAAGACACTGACTATTGTACATGATGATAACAATACGACAGATTCATGAATAGAGAGATTTTTTGTTTCCTTGTCTGAATTGTTTACCAGCCCATGTCACCTGCATCTGATTTATTACAGATTTAGTTCTTATTTTAAAACAGTTATCAACCATCAACATCATTACAGCATTTCTATTACTTTAATTCCAAATGTTTGGTTTGGATGGAAATATGAGAAACATGAAAAAAGAAGGATGTTATCAACAACCACAAGACAGCATTGCGTCCCTATGTTTGTACTGTATTAGCTTACTGTAATCTTAAATTCATAATGAAAGTATGTACATCTCTCGCTCTTTTACTCACTTCTGGTTTCAAACACCTTATACATGGTACATGATCTTGCACCAAGAAAATAAATGCCTACATTAATCATACAAAAAGTAACAGCTGCTTTCAATAGAAATATCCACCCATCCATTCATCTAGGAACCTCCATAGTCCAACTAGATGCTGTGGAGTCCAGTAGTCATTACCATTATATTTATTCCCATTTTATGACCATGCACCATTCCCATACTACGTGCATTTTGGGGATGTCAGTTAGTCTAATCTGCATGTCTTTGGACTGTGGAAGGAAAATGGAGTACGCAGAGTAAACCCACCAAGCATGAAGAGAACATGCAAACAGACCCCAAGGTGGGAATCAAACCCAGACCCAGGAGGTACAATGCTACAGTGCTACAAATTTCTTAAAATTGTTTTTTACGTACAGTAATGAGGTACAAATTGGAACAGGTGGCCAAAAGAAAAATCAGTTCAGCAGTTCAGCCTTTCTGATGTCAGAAATTCCTATGCTGTGTTTTAAAAATACTTTGTGAGACTTACTGACTTGTTTCGATGCCTCCCTAGCAAAAAGCGGATGCTGTGAATTCCAAGAAGAAAGAGGTGGAAGATATGATCCAGATGGCAGAAGACGATGTGGCCCAGGTCAATGACCTGTTGTCTATGCTGCAGGATGCCAAAGAGGTCAGATTCCACACACATACCATAACGTACAGTAGAACATCACAAATATAAATCAGAAACACTTGATCAGGCAAGTGATGAGGTCTTAATTTTTCCTCTGCAGGACTATGAGCGTCTGTCTGCTCAGCTGGATGGAGCAAAGCAGCCGCTCACTAACAAGGTGCAGAACTTCACTTTGGCCAGCTCCAAAAGCCCGCTGGTGGAGAAAGCTGAGAAACACGCCGAGCTTCTCAATCAGCTCTCCATGAACCTCTCAAGGTGCTTTTCTATCTTTCATCCTTTTTTTCCTAAAGTGTTAATTTGCACTACAATTACATGTACTGTTCTTTGACGAGAGAGTAATCTTTGTTCCTCTTTTAACAGCGTCATTTCCAACACTAACCAGGACACCTTTATCCAGAAAGCTCTGAATGCCTCACGCACGTACACCAACATTATTGAGAGCATACAGGAAGCTGAAAACGCAGCTGAGGAAGCTAACACAAAAGCCCTAGAGGTAATATTAAGGTGTGGGGGCGTCTGGTCTGGTGTTATTTCTGTATGTCAAGAAGGGATGCACATAATTATTTTTAGTGAGTAATCTATTGAATAGTTTTTCGATTAGTTAGTTAGTTACTTAGTTTATTTATTGATATATAGCACATTTAAAACAACCGATAGTTGACCAAAGTGCTTTACATAAAAAATAAAAAGAAATTATTTAAAAACAACAGAAACATCAAAATACCAGTAGAAAAACACTACAACACATGTTTAAAAGCCTCAGTAAACAAATACGTTTTTAGATTCGATTTTAAAATTTCAATACTGTGAGCTGAACGGACATGGAATGGAAGCTTGTTCCAAAGGGTGAAATTAGCTGATACATCTAACCATCACTTTTCAACGTTACTCTAGCTCTCATTTTCTGATTGGATGGTTAATCCTTTTTTTAACCTGCCAGTATATAATAACCATAGAGTTGATGTTCAACCTTTTATTCAAGCATTTTCTTATGAAAAAAGTTTGGAAAAATTTTCCCCTCATGAAAAATACAGTGACCAAATTTACAGTATATGTTTTATTTTATTTTATTAATAATAGTAAAAAAAATAGTACATTAAAAAACCTTGAAAAAAGGCCTTGATGCACTCTAAGGAAATAGCCACATCATCACAGCCCTAATGTCAATATAAGTGAATATACTGTATGGTTTTATGTATAAAAACCTTTTAAAAAAGGACATATTGTCCCACAATCACATTGAAAATCCTACCCTTAATGTTTTGTTTTGTTCTAAACAATTAGTGACCCACTGATCCCTGTCAATCTGATTTAATACCAACACATGCCCTATTCATATTGTGTATATAGTAGTAAAGAAAATTTAGATGGAAAAAAAACTTCCATAGACTACATTTTAGAAAAGAAATTTCAGAAGTTTAAGGACAAAAATGGAAAACATGGTTTTGTTTAGTATATGATCAGTTAGATCTGATTTCTTTTATTATTTAATACTGTATATATTATTATTATTTTTGCATAGGGTATCAAAGACCTGAATATTTCCCAGCAAGCCAGTGACCTTAAAAATAAGAGTATGGCACTACAAGAAGAGGTATCAACTCTGCTCCAGGAACTGACGAAAGGTAAATTTTATTAAAACATACACTGGCCTCTTGTGGTCTGTGGATAGAGACACTGAGTCTCATTTAACAAACTGGACATGATACAACTTACTGTATGTAAACCTTAATTGATTGGACTCAAATGATTTATGAGGTGAACAAGTGAAACCAGGACTTTTGATTGTGCAGAGAAGCAGAACACAGTTATGAGAGTAAAAACTAACTTTATTTTTCTATATAATCTCCTACTTCCCTAATGCACTCATCCCAGGGTTTCACTAGAGTGCTTGGATACCATTGAGGTAGAAAGTTAGACTGCTTCACGTCTGAAATGCTAGCCTTTTAGGAACTCCTTTAAAACCTAAACATGTGGAAATGGTTTGGAGCAAGGTTAGGACTTTAGCGGCATGTGGCCATGACTCCCGGATGAGTTCCTGTATTGTGCATGTGATGTTTGTAAATGATCGTGTGTACTGTTCCCATAGACAGCTGCGTCTCTTCTGCAAGTTTAAGAATTTTTGATTTTCAAGCATCAGGTGTTCCACTCAGTGAGTGTTATCTGGAACAGCGGAATGAATTTTATTAATTTGGGTAAAATTAAGGCAAGACAATGCAATGTCTATGAAATAGTAATAAAAATCTGTATTATATCATGATTTTATTTGGTTTAACTTTGGCATTTATAGGAGACTCATTTTTATGCAGCATTTTATTTTTTCCTTCAGCATTTTTCCTTGAATTTGTTCCTTGTCTGTGTCTACACTAATGATCATGGAATGACAAGTTTTCCTGTGTCCTGAATTTGACAGGGGTGAAACCTCAGGTGGAGGATATCAAGAAGCGACTACATAAGACAGAAGTGAAAAAGAATGAGCTGCTGAAGGATCTGGCATCAGTGCAGAATTCCCTCAACTTTACCCAAGGTCAGGCACTGACCGCATTTTCAATCCCTTATGTTGGACATGACATTGTATTGGGTTATTTGAAAAATAACAAGTGTAACACTTATAGACCCGTATGATGGTGTTTATGTGTGTGTAGAGAACACATCAAAAGACGTCCTGGTAGCCAAAAACGCGGCAGCAGCGGCTAACAGCACGGTGGCTAATGTGCTGGAAACACTGGCTCCTATAAAACAGCAGCTGGACGAGTGGCACAGAACATACAGCGCATCCAACACCTCTAATGAGGACTTCAATGATGCACTTAGCCAGGCCAACAGCTCAGGTTAGTGTGTGTGTGTGTGTGTGTGTGTGTGTGTGTGTGTGGCCAGCATGTTTTATACTGCTTCCACACTTATCTGGAAACAATACTGACTACACAGAGAATACTAAAACTGAAGCTCATTCACATATTGATTGCAATCTTACTGTACGCTCTCCACATGAGACTCTGGCCTTTTTTGGGTGAGTGGGTGAGCCTTGTTTAAAAACCTTAAAAGCAGACATCTCTGGACTATAGTCTGTTGCATAAGTCTGGGTCACTGAAACCCTTAAAAGCACCTGTTTTCATTAGTGTTCTGGGGGAGATACATACACTAAAAAACTATTTTAAAAAATATACATATATACATTCTGTAGCTTTACGCCTATGAGTGGAAATATATTCGCTGTGTGGTCGTGTATTTAACCGGGAATGTCATGAGCATATTTGCCTATATACTGTATGTACTATGGTTGTTACCAGCGGACTCCAGTAGGGGGCGTATCAGAGAATTCAATCAGACAGTTTTGCATAATGTAAACAAACAGGGTGACTCTTGAGGAACTTGGTTTCCATGTAGATATTTAAGATAGTACTTAACACACTCCAACTGTAATGACATGCATATATGTCGCTGTGCGGCAGTGAAGATGTGTATATATATGTCATCTTGCGGGGGCAACGCTAGTACGTGCACAAGCTAAACTCCAAACAAGCACAGGATACATGAGGCAGCCATCATGCTTGACTGTATGTGAATTTCTGGCCTAAATGAATTCATTGGTTTCTGAAGACAGGGTTAGGTTTAGGGTTAGGATCAGCATATCGTTTTTTTAGTAAGCCACAAAAATGACTATGTCAATGGAAAATCCTCACAATGACAATTTTGCAGTGGGAGCACTCAGCGAGACCATCCCGATGTTGATCAAGAAGCTTGATCGTTTGCAGAATCGCACACTCCAGATTTCCAACATTTCTGAGAATATCCTGAGAATCCGTGAGCTCATCGCTGAGGCCCGTAAGGCTGCTAGCAAGGTATTCCAAACTAAAAAATAAACTTCAAAATTTATATGGATCGATGCAACACGAAAAGGCATGAACAATCGTTTCTTATTCCCTATCAAATCAGGTCAGTGTGTCGATGAAGTTTAATGGAGACTCATCAGTGAAGGTGAGGACTCCTAGAAATCTGGCTGACTTGGCTGCCTACACCTCCCTCAAGTTCCACATCACTCTCCCACAAGCTGCACGCACAAAGCGCCAAGTTACCAACAACCAGTTTGTCTTCTACCTCGGCAACAAGAACGTAAGTCAGATTCTTTTAATGTGTGATGTGTAGATATGAGTACGCCGTGATTAAAATACACCCAAGCCCTGATAATTAGACACTTGCTACCCAAATGACCATTATAATAGCTCTTGGAATTGGAAGGTTTCTCCAGGGGTCCGTGCTATTTTGGAAGATCCGTTAGATAAGCATGTTGAGATTTTACAAATCTCGTTGTCTTTCATTGTTATAAACACTAAAACCATTAAGCAATTAGGTTTAGTTTAAGATTTGATCTCAAAAAGGCCACAGGTTGTTGTGCAGGGGGCGATATTGCTGCTTCTGTATAAAGTAAAAAGTACAGAATTTTTTCACAACTAAGTAATAAATAAAGTTAACAATATTGTTAATACCGTTAATAGAGGCCGCTTCTAGTCCACACTGTAGGTTTCATATAGCCGTGTATCCTATAGCATAGTCTGACCTGCTCCTCCCCAGAAATGTAAGTGCACATTGTGGTGATCCAGACCTCAGGAACTGAGAGTCCACCTGGTAGCATCATACTTCCGGCTTCTTCTTCTACACATTTAGTGCCTCTTAGTCTGCACTTCCATTTTTCAATCAGGTTGGAGATTGTGTAAACATGAGCAAATCACCAGAGAGTGGCGAAGAGAATTAGAACAGTGGCATAGAAACCCCACAGCCATCTAGTGGCTTGACGGTGTAATCGCAGCATGACACAAACACTCCAGAGCACATTTATAAATGCTCACAATGCCATAGGACACCTGCATAGACTACATTCATAATGTAGATTTAGAGCAGAAGTATACATTTAATGAGGTTCAAATAATTATTATACACAACTGAATATCTGGTATTTTCAACATAAAGGAACTGATCAGTATTTGTTCAAAATGGAGATGATAAACATTAGTTATTTAAATATGGTTTCAATTTCAGTAATTGAGTGTTATGTTCTTTAATGTCTTCATCTTTGAACGTAGAATTTGTTTTTGAATATGACGCAGATGTGTCTGTCCTACAAACAGTATGTGACACTGCTGCATAAATGCAATCTATGAGTATAAAATAAACTAATGTGCCTCTTGTGTGTTGCAGTCCAGTCAGGGGTTCATGGGAATGGTTCTGGAAGGCACACGACTGCGCTGGCTTTTTAATGTCGGTGACCAAACTGCAGAGCGGCTGACGCAAGTCGACGTTCGCTCAGACGGCAAATTCAACAGTCTGTTTCTGGAGAGGTGAGGCGAATTAGTTTATTGCTTGTTATCTTCATCATGATTACCACTGTGCCTCCGGTCATCATCATCATCATCATCATCCTCACCTTCGTTATCCCCATCATCATTGTGAATCATTTAGAGCAGGCAGCAGAAGAGCATGTAAGAAAACAAATCTTATGTGTATGTGAGTTTAGGATGTTGCAGTATGGTCAGATGGTGATAACTGTAGAAGAGGGACGATCCTATAAGGAGACTATGGAGGCAAAAGGAGATCACGGCCTCCTGACCCTTTACCCTGAGGAAACCGTCTTCTATGTTGGAGGCTATCCCAGTAACTTCATGGTAGTGTTTTTTCCATTGTTAAAATTTTTATTCATATATATTTCTTTTAGGGTTAAATTAGGATTCCTTCTAGAGCTGTGTAATCGCTAACATGTCATCATTTCACAGCCCCCTCCTGAAATGAAGCTGCCTAATTTCAAGGGTTGCATTGAGCTCGAGAGTCTGAATGAGGAGGTGATCAGCCTCTATAACTTTGAGCAAATCTTTGCGATGAACACGACCGAAGACAGTCCTTGCCCACGGTGAGTACAGTCGACTTGGAGATTGACATAACATTTGTAGCAAATAAAAACTGACAAGAGCTGACTGAGATAATAAAATGGAATTTGAAGCGTAGTATAATTAAGTGTATATATACTGTATGTGGGTGTTTTGTAACAGACCTAAGCCAGCAGTAACCCAGCAGTGGATAGAAGATGCATCCTACTTTGATGGCACAGGCTATGCTGAGATCACTCCTAAAGCCAACAGCCAGTGCTCAAAAGCTCGCTTTGAAGTGGAAGTCAAACTTGTCTCACAGAATGGAATTCTGCTCCTGCTTCGCAATGAGGTCAGACATTTGCAATCGTAGCATCGACAACAACATCATGAACCCTACTGTTAAACTCATCTGGTTGTCATCTTACTTGACTTTTCTTCCTTCCACAGAGTAAGTTTGCCTGTGTGGCGGTGCTCAACGGGCGCGTGAAGCTGTTCTATGACTTCAATGGGACGTTGGTGGAGGAGGATTACAAAGGCACAGAACCTGAATTGTTGTTTGTCAGTGACGCCTCTTCCAAATTAGTAAGTCACCTGTACATTGTGACATGGGTTATGTAATTTTAACTAGTATGCATAGACTGTGTGTACTGGTTAAAAGTTTAAACCAATCTACTAAAAGCCTATTTTTCCCTTTAAATGAGATTATAGTTAATAGGAAGTAAGTGATTGTTTAAAAACAGCATATTCCTTAAAATAGTCTGGCATAGTTACAACTTAATTTACTTTTATAATGAACAACAATGATGTCCATATATAGATTGAAAATTATATACTTGATATGAAAGTCTAGAATCTATCAATTATTATGTGGCCAAAAGTATTAAGACAACATAAACCGTGTATTTTAGTTCTTCCAGTGCACAAAACAGGTGATGTCACCACTTAGTTCTGGTCTACACTGTAAACCGTAATGCTCAAAGTAAAAAAACATATTGAGTACTATTAACTTAAATAATTACAATTAGTTCAAATGAATAGACATTGATGTGTATTTAGAACTTTTTGGTATTGATGAGTTTATAGAAATTACACTTTTCAAGTTAGCTAAAGAAATTTGATATTTTTTTGGAACATGGAAAACATGGAAAACAAGGGCAAAACCTTCCAGTAAAAGAAAACATAAAAGAAAGAGTCATGATTGTTCACGTAGGTCCCACAAAGGGGCCCATATCCGCCAGAATAGTTCAGATTTGTTCTGCAAATCATAAGTAAGTTTTTCCAATGGAAGAAGATTACCCACTTGTGCCAAACACATCTTTAAAGTTGGTACACGAGATGACGACCATAAGATAAGTATACATTTCTTTCCCAGGTAAGTAATGAAATTTAGTAAACAATTTAAATCAGAAGGAAGATCTAGTGATATTTTACAATTTAACAGGTATATAGTTGGAGACAAAGTGAATTTTCTAACCAGTATTTTCTCAACCAGATCGTGCACTTCATACCAAAAAGTTTTAATTTTCTTACACTCCCAGAATAAATGCATCAATGTTCCCGTTTCTGATTTACATTTAAAACACAGCTGATATACATTCGGATACATTTTGTGTAGGCGTTCAGGGGTGAGATATGTTCTATATATGAATTTGAAGTTTTGCTCATGCGCAGAAATTGAAGTAGACTTGTGAAAAACCTCCTCGCATATAGAGAGCCATTCATCATCAGTGAATGATTAGCCCATATCCTTTTCCCAAACCTTTCTGAGAGGATTCAAAGGTGAAGGGGTTTCTGATAAAAGGGAGCCATACAGATAAGAAATCTGACCCTTCAACGCCCCTGGAAGCAAGAGACGATTCTCAATATCAGACATTTCAAAACGAATTTTGCCCTGTCTCATTTCAGATTGAATAAAATGACGTAGAAACTTGAAAAAATCTGTTCTAGGACGTTGATAATCTCTTCTAAATGTCTCGAAAGATTTGACAACATTATCTGTAAATAAACTGGCTAAAGTAAAAACACCTTTCTCCACCCAGGTCCGAAGGCCAATATTAGCTAACGAAGCAGGAAAGTCAGGGTTCAAAATGATTGGGGATTGCATGGTTAAATTCCTGGGGAGGTGGAGATATTTTTTGACATCTTCCCAAGCCAAAAGGGTATTTAATAATAAAAAAATTTCAACTACGGGCCGGATCTCCTTAAAATTATTAATAAATGGAAGAGATGTTAGTGTTCTCGGTGCACATGCAAAGGATTCCATAGTGACCCACAAGGAGCCTGTATCATTTGAAAACCATCTAAGCATTTGTTTGATCTGAGCAGCCCAATAGTAAATCTGTATGTTGGGCAAAGATCTGCCTCCACACTCCTTCGGCTTGAGAAGAGAAGTGAATCTAATCCTGGGTTTTTTATTATTCCATATAAATTTACTGATGGCTGTATTCAGACCCTTAAAAAAGTTAGACTTCAAATAACTGGGTATGCACTGAAATAAATAAAGTAAACGGGGAAGCACATTCATTTTAATGGTATTAATTCTTCCAAAAAAAGAAATCGGCAAAGACGTCCACCTGTCCATATCCTGTTTAAGTTTTGTCATTAAGGGTGAATAATTCTTGCAGAATAAATCTTGGAGAATAAATCCTTTAAATCGGGCATTATGTGTATGCCCAAATAAAGAAACCCAGAGTCAGTGATTTGAAAGGGACACTGTAATTTAACATTCTGTGGGGCATTTAAAAACATAGCTTGGGATTTCCCCAAGTTGATTTTGTATCCGCTAGACTGGCTATACTGATTAATTATATCTAACACACAAGGAATTGATGACAGTGGCTGCCTCAGGTAAAGAAGGATGTCATCTGCATATAATGATATGCGGTGTTCCATCCCACCTGCCTCCACGCCCCGGATGCCGCTGCATGCGAATAGCTTCTGCCAAGGGTTCGATAAACAAGGAGTGGCGACAGGGGGCATCCCTGACGACAGCCTCTATGAATTGAAAATTTACCTGATAATAAACCATTAGTATTAACCACAGCTGTTGGATCAGAGTAAAGAAGTTTAACTAATCTGATGTAGTTAGAGCCCAAACTGAATTTGTCCAATATTTTAAACAAAAACCTCCACTCGACCCTATCAAACGCTGTTTCTGCATCTAGATTTATTATAGCAGCCGGGTCACCATCTGTATTCAACTGATGTATTATAATCAGGAGACGACGTACATTGTCTGAACCATAGCGAGATTTAACAAATCCAGTCTGATCAGGTTTAATGATCTTAAGTAAAATTCTCTCCAGACGACGAGCCAAGGCCTTGGCCACAATTTTAAAATCTACTTTAAGTAAACTGATTGGACGATATGAGGCACAGTCCAATGTGTTCTTTCCTTTTTTAAGAATCAAACTAATAGAGGCAGTCTTCCATGAACCTTGAATAAGACTGTCTTCCAAAAGGTTATCAACTACAGGCATGAAAATAGGAGAGAGCTTGTGCCAATTTTTTTTTATAAAATTCCAGAGGAAAGCCATCCAACCCTGGCGCCTTCTCACTAGGCATAGATTGAATAGCTGCAAAAATTTCTTCCTTTGTAAGAGGAGTGTTAAGAAAAGCCTGGTCCTCCTCTAAGATTTAAGGTAACAATATCTTATCCAAAAAAATGGGGGGGGGGGGGGGTCTTCGGCTGCACATAAGGAAGTGTACAGATTCTCATAAGTTAATGAGTTAAAATTAATGAGTTAATTTTAACCGGATCATATGAAATTACTCCCTCAATAGTTTTGAGAGCATTAATGGATTTTTCAGCTCGTTCACAGTTGAGTTGATATGCTAAAAGATGACTAGGTTTATTTCCATATTGATAAAACCTTTGCCTACTAAATGTTATAAATTTTTGTACATGTTCTGAATAGTCCAGGTTTAATTTAGATCTAGGACCGGTTAGAAGATTCCAATTGTTTTGTGTAGGTGAAATTTTATGAAGCAGTTCCAATCTTTTAACCTCTTCTTCTAATTTTTTCCTATTCTCAGCCTTTTGTTTTTTATGCCAAGTAGTAAAGGATATGATGTGGCCTCTTAAGGTGGCCTTGGCTGCATCCCATTTAGTGGCGCTATTTACTGGACAAAATTCATTATCCTGCCAATATTGGGATATTTTTTTCTTTAAGGAACTGGCAAAATAAATTGTCATTAAATTGTACTACTAAATTTCCAATAGGATGATTTAGGGGTTAAAAATTCTGTCAAACCTAAATAAACAGGATTATGATCAGAAAGAACCATTGGACCTATTTCACAAGATCTTACACAATTAATGTATCTGGAAGGCAGGAATAAATAGTCTAATCTGGAATAAGAATTATGGGGAGGAGAGTAGAAGGTATAGTCTTTGACACCTGGACGTAGTTCTCTCCATATATCTACCAGGCCTGAAGCACGACACATATTTTGAAGAGTTTGTGAAGAACGGGAGGTTGATTTTATAGAAGATGACCTGTCCAACTTGTTATCCATGACACAATTAAAATCCCCAGCCAGAATCCCCAGACCATTACAATGATGATTAAACAACAGGATCATCTTAGATATAACGTCAGGACTGTCCTCATTCGGGGCATACACATTTAAAACAGTTAAGTTTCCCTAAAATGTGACCGATTTATGAATCAAAATAGCAACTCTCTGTTTGTTTGATGAAAAAGGACTGAAATATACCTGACCAATCCAATCTTTTTTGAGCTGCAAATGTTCCCTATCTGACAAATGTCTCTTGTAGAAGTGCAATAGTTACATTTTCTTTCTTCAGGAATGTTAAAATTTTCTTTCTTTTGACTACATTATCCATGCTCTTCACATTCCATGTGACCACCCTAGTCAGGTTGGACATATGTTAGTGAAGTATTTGGATGCTGTAAGTGGACACAAGTGAAGTAAACGACATACATCTGAAGTACGATCAGCTCTGCTAAACACAAACAAAACCCCCACAAGCCCTTCCCTCTCTCCCTATCCCCAAACGATAGGGCTCAAATAACACAAACAACAACTCGTCACACACACCTTCCCCCAATTTACCGACCTGAAAAACGGCAGCCAGAGAAGACCACCTCAAAACTCCTTATCAAAAAAAACTTTAAGTCCACTGTAATAATAGTAATAATAAAAAATATACATTTAAATAAGACATTGAAAAATGAATAAATAAATAAATGGCAGGTGACAAACAAGAAAAATCAACGTTTATGCAGATCCGGCACCACAGTCATAAAATATAGAGCCTGAGAGGGCCTTGTGCGTGCAAACCAAATTTCACCAGATAGCTGCATCACCTCCAAAAAGCCATTTATTCACAATTAAGCTCAATAGGAAAAAACACCCTTAAATTTTTTAAAGAAAGAAAAACACCACAAAAACTGTCTTAAAGTTAACGCTAATTAATCAGAGAAGCTCACTTATCTGGAACTTCCAGGAATTTAGTGGCTGATTCAACAGTATCGAATAAAATAATCTTTCCATTATGTAAACAGCGGAGTTTAGCTGGATACGTAAAACCCCGGTAAACACCTCAGTCCACCATCGTCCTGCACATCGCTCCAAACACCCGCCGCCTCCGCACAAAATCAGAACTGAAAAACTAGTGAAGAACTGGCGATATAGCAATGGTATTCAGCTTCTGGAGCCATATCTACAGACCTAAACCTAATGAAAAACTGTTAGACAATGGTGAAGAAACGGTCTTTTGTACAGGATCTTCGAGAAGCAATCAAGTACTGTATATTGAACAAATACGGCAGAGGTCTTTTTGAGATACAGCAGGATTTGAAGAATGACGAACTTCATACTAAGTATTGATTGTTGTATAGCAATTTCTTTGCATATAATAAATTATTTTTATTTTTCAGAATGCCACTAAAACACTGAACTACATTTTTGTTTTAATACTTTTGGCCACCCCTGTACTGTACACAGTGTAATATAATAAATAATGTGATTCTAGTGTTTAATCTTGAGGTGTAATTTGTGTTCTTTGTAAAGATGGAGGTCATTATTCCTACACGAGGATCGTTACCTTTCACGCTGTTGGTGAGAAGACAGAGAAAAACACTGTACCAGGTCGATTCGTCTGACATTCCCTGTTTCACAGGAACCTACTTCCTAGGTGGTGTTCCCGATGAGCAGATGCCTGAGAGGTGAGTACAGAACACGACCTGTCCTCTACTGCATATACATCTTCATGCTATAATGTTGGGATAAGGACAGGTTTAATTTTTTTTTTGGAGAAGAACCGATATTAGCTCATTTACTTGTTCTTTAGAAAGATTACATTTATTTCAGGTTTTTTATTTAGTTGTATAAGATGTTGTAAGATGTATTTGTCCTAGCTGCAGAATGAACAACCCAATTTATTGTCATTATTTATGTCTGGCTGTCTTTTCTTCTTTTTTTTGTGGGTATGTGCAGCTTGAAGAGTTTGTTCCCTAAGCAGGGTTCTGTAAAGGGATGCTTTAGGAACATTAAAGCCATGGGAAGTTTCATAGACCTGAAGACCATGAATACTTCGGGCATCAGCTACGGTTGTCCTGATGACTTGCTGGTGAGAGCTCTTTCCACACATCTGCTAGAAGAGGCTCTAGAAATGTACAAATACACCTGTATAAAACACCAGTTTAATAATATGATACACTCTAATGTGTAATTGTTTAGAGTGCCATTGTAAGCTGTAGCATTACCCTTCACTTGAACTAAGTTCATCCCATGCACAAATGAGATCACTCTAAAGACCTGGTTTACTAAGCTTGGTATTGATTTGCAGACCTCAACACCTTTTGGGATGAAGGTGAACACCAGCTTTACAACAGGCATGCATATTTTTGGCTGGTTAGCGTATACAGATTGACCATAAGATTGAAGTGAATAACATTGATTATCTTCTTAAGGTGGCACCTGATACGGGGTGGAATATATTGGGCAGCAAAGTGGGCAGGATCTGAGAGACTTGGCCAGTGGACACGTTGTTATTGCCAGATAACAGGGACAGAGCATCTCTAAACCGCCAGGTCTTGCCTAGAATAGTCATGTGAGGGAACCAGAAGAATAGAGGCCTGGAACAATAAAAGGGGGTCTGGTCTGAGGAATCACAATGTCATTTACACCGTGTGGATAGTCAGGTCTGATCTCAGAACCTACAGGGCTTTAAGAATTTGCTTCTAATGCCTTCATACCAAGACACCTTCAGAGCTTTTGTTAATATAATTTAAACAGTATGGAAAAGATTTTCATCCTCCCAGATGTAATATTTGTCCTTCACTAGCACATTCTTCCTCACATCTCTGGTCTTAGTTTTGTGCGTTATTTGGCCAATCCTATTATGATCTTCTTTATATACCTGTTATAACACTATTTCAACTATAGTCATGTTGAAATGTCTTATCAAACAGTTTATCCTGTTGATTTTGCTTTCTTCAGTATCAAATGTATAAGAGTAGAGCATGCAGATAGAACTGTCCCTGGTGCTGAAACAGTGGAAGGAAAATCATTAGCGTCTCTCCTGCCTTTAATTGCACAGGTTTCTCGGCAAGCTTACTTTAAAGGTCAGAGTTACCTCCGCCTCAAGTTGGACAACCTGCCAGACATCACAGAAAATTTTTATGCTGGTGTTGGCTTCAGGACAGAGGAAAGAAATGCACTGCTACTCCATCACAGGGCTATGGTATGCATCCGTACATCTTATTATAGAGTCATGCCACTGTCACGAAAAGCTAAATAAGATAAATAAATAAATTACACCGCTGTAAAAAGCTAAATAACGGAAGGTTTTGAAATGTGTATTTGTGTTTGTGTGCTTTCTCCACAGAGCGGCGTGTGTCAGGTACTATTGGAAGAAGGCCATGTGGTGGTGAGGGCTGGGAATAAGGAGGTCCGAACTCAGAATACTTACAATGATGCGACCAGCCACTATCTGACTTTCTATAGCAATATGAACGGGTACTGCAACAAACACCACAACTACACACACTCCTCTCACACCAACACTAACCTTATTGCATGGGTGTGTCTACGTATTAAGACCGTATTAAGTGTCTACTTCTGTGTGCAGCCTTCGTGTTTATATGGATGACATGCTGGAAACCAACCCTAACACAGCCGCCGTGGCAATTACCAGCACACTACAGATCGGCGATGTCTATCTTGGAGGCACACCCGAGGGCAACAGCATCACCAACCTCACTGGCTGTCTGCGTAACATTTTTATGTACAGGTATGACCTTGAGTGATAAACAAGAGAATATAAAGAATTTGTGATCTGTTCATTTATTAATTATAATATATATAGGAATACGACGCCTCAAATGGTGGTGGACTTGCTATCAGCCAATGAGAATATTGATGTTGCCCTGGAGTGTCCTGTTGCTAAGAAACCACAGCAGATCCTGGCTTCATCTCCACGCCTTAAAAACACCAAGGTACAGTAATTAATATACTTTGATTTCAGTTAAGGTCCTACCTGTAATATCCATTATAAGGTTACACTTGGTTTATTTATGCACTGCTATGTGTGTGTGTGTGTGTGTGTGTGTGCATTAGAGGAAGCCAAAAAAGCCCCAAAGACCACTAAAAAGTCGCAGTGCCCGTGGTTCCTGCCAGGGAGAGTTGTCTGTCCAAGATGCAAATGCGTACCACTTCAGTGGATCGGCCCAGAGCCACATGCGTTTTGATTCAGTTCCTCCGACCTTCAGCAAGACGTACGTTCTCATGCTGACTATTCATTTGGTTTGCCATGTTTACTGTGTTTTCATAAACTGATTATCCAAACAAATGCTCCTAATTTGGCTCTTCAGGCCTAACGTGGCGATGGCCGTTCGTGTGAACTCGTCCAAAGGCCTCATCTTCTATACCACGGCAGAAAGAGGCAGGACAGCGTTAACACTTTCTGTGTCTGAAGGCCACCTGCAGTTGCTGCTCAGTGGGGTGAAGCGGAAATTCAACATTTTGACTAGCGACAAGTATAATGACAACAGATGGCACACGGTGAGTTTATGGAAGAAAGCATCGGTACAGTATGTGTCACCCTGAGAATACCACCCTTACAGTGAAGCATGGTGGGAGTCGTATCATGCTGAGAGTCATGTTGGTGGCTTCTGTGACAAATGCCCTCTTTACTTTGTCCCTCACGGGGTAGTGCCAAGTCATGGTTGTGCCTAGAGTTTTGCTTTGCAGAATGTTCAGTCTGGGATATGTTTTAATAACCAAACGCGGACACTTTAAGACATTTGTAATAGACTTATTTGCATAGCTTTTTTCATGATGATTTCTTTACGTATGCTCTCTTTCAGGAATGTGACATTTTGTAACAATGTGACACATGATATAATATTGTGCCTTCTCATAAGAACTGGTTTTATCACTATTAAGTGACATGCATTAGTTTGGGGTGCGCATACTTGTACAATCACACCTTTTATGTTTTTCTTTCATTTGGAAATAACTTTGCAAGCTACAGTATATACACAGCCTGGCTGAAAAAAGAGTCGCCATTTCAGAAGGGCTAAATTTTTTGAGCTCAAGCAAAAAAAACAACTAAGAATATTTGAAATGACTGGAACTGGGTTAAGAACCTTTTAACACACTATTGAACCCTGGAAGGATAGTGCTAAAACGTTACCTTTGTGGAAGAAATCTGGTCAGAAAAAAAAATGTATATGAATGGAGTTTAAACAACTTGGTGAAGTTGCATGGTAACAAATAAACAGTAAAAACCAGAGCTGTGTTGAATAGTAAATGTAAGAGCATTTCTATCCACACACACACTGTAATCCTGTACGAACTCACAGGATTGGGACTAAACAGCTGTGTGGCAATAAGAAAACCACCTGTTAATGGAAAAAGGTCATGTGGTCTGATGTCATGTGTCAGGGCTGCATGAGGCTAAGAAGGGTTAGGTAAAGACTCAGTAATGTGATTTGGCAATAAAATGAAGTCAGCTGATGACCTGCATGTACAGAATGACCAGGTTATCACACCTGGAGTTTCTTTACCCTGATGGCACAGGCTTATTTCAGGATTAGATTGTGAAAGAATTGGTTCATTTTACACATGAACTGGCCACCACATTGTGTGTTGTAATCAAAGCTAAATGTGACTGCATGAAAGCTTAGGGTGTGTGACTTGTTTCCTGTCCCTTTAGCAGAATATATGGGCTGCTTTGTGACTCATGACAAACAGACCTTATTAATGTCCATGTCATTTCCAGACTGTAACCAAACTGCAAGAAAAAGTTGAAATGGTTGCAAACTTACATGAGACACTGTTAATTATTTCAGTAGATATTTCCACAATTCATTAACACATGGTTGTGTGTCTTTGTTTAGGTGTTTGTGAAGGTTGAAAGAAAAAAGGCCAGTCTTATAATAGATGGCATTAATGTGCACAACAAGAAGGTGTCTTTCTCAGGGGAGGAAACTGCACTTACTGACCCAGTTTACGTTGGTGGTCTGCCAGCTGACCACAAAGCAGCAGAGGTACAGTAATTACAAATATTAATATCTTGTCGAGTCCCGAGAACCTTTCTTCTTAGTTAAGTACAAGGATTTATTAGCTTTTCCCCCCTCCCTCTCTCTAGGCGGGTTTTGTTGGCTGTATCAGAGATCTGAAGGTGAGTGAGACGCAGCTAAGCCCCGCCTACAGTGTGGGGGTGGTGCCATGTTTCCAGCAGCCCCTCCAACCAGGTGTCTACTTCTCCAGCCAGGGAGGACACATCGCTATTGGTGAGTGGCCTGTAGTTTTCCTCCCAAATCTGAATAAACATTGTACTTTTTCTTTTGTTGAAATAGTGATTGATGTTTGTAATGAAGCACACAGCAGATTGAATATCTAAAGCAAACAATTCAATCAGCTGGTGCAGTGTTAAAGTAAAACCAAAGCTCACCAGCACAGACTACTTCAGAACTATAATTTAAAATGTTAATATGAGCATTTTCATAGATCATGTGCATATGAGATCATACTCCTAAGTGATAAAGCTTGCCAGAAATACAGGATTTCTCAACCACAAGGTGAAAAGAACTTGATTATACAATTAAACATACTGTACAGCTGACTGCAACAATAATTCACAACATTCCGTGATGCTTTCATTCCATTGGACAGAACTAGGCCAGCTTTTTGGGATACCAGGGACAGATGTCTCTGGCATAAGATTTTAACTCTTGGTCAATATTGAGTTCAGCGTTCTGCCGATGTAGATTTTCGGTTTGTAACTCTGCAACCACTCGTAAGAACATTGCGCAACAGCAGGCAGCCAAAGTTATAAAGTCAATACCAGCAACACAGCATAACAATGCAATACCACCACCTAATGGACAGGAGTGTGGATGAGAGAGCACTCAGCATCGGGGGCCTCCAGTTACGGGTGGAAAATTAGTAAAAGTAAGAATATGATCCACACACTCGTTTATGCCTTTGTAGTCCTTGCCAATGACTGTCATTTTGAAAATTGTCATATTTTTTTTATTTTATTTGAGATATCAGCATCTTGACTGCACACTGGTGCTTCAGTCCTTTTGTGCACTTGCTTTAAAACACCATGTTCCGTTTACTAACCAATGACAATGAAGTGGGTTTTATCTGCTCATTAAGATCAAAATGATGATTGGCTGGAGAACTGGCATTCCTCCTAGGTTTTGTTTCAAATTAGCTTATGAAATGTTTGATGTTCGAAAAACCACAAAGTTCATCTCGATACAGGCCAAATTTTGTTCTAATTAAAACCGGCTAGTTGGTTTTATTTGCTGCTATTTTTTAAATTTCAAACAAATTAAACCATTTTCCTACCCCTGCAATACAGCTGGTACAGTACCAAAGTACATACAGACATAGAAATATCTGGTGCGCATGAGAAACTTTCTGGTGCACACCAGAAAATTGTAATAAATAAATAAATAATAATGTCTCAACAGACACTTAATCAGTGTAAACAATTTACCAGGAATCCACTGATATTTGTGTGTGGTAGGTGAGTCACTGGCACTGAGTCGTGACCTGGAGCTGGAGCTGGAGGTTCGGCCTGTAGTAGACTCTGGCCTTCTGCTCCACGCTGGGGTCAGGAGTCAGCAGTTCAGCGTCTACCTCACTGACGGAGAGGTGAGCACACCGGGCATGCGTGGGATCCGAACGTCTGCTTCATTTCCTTGGCTTATGTGGAGTGTAGCATCTGTATATGTATGCATGTTGAACCGAATATGACTGGTGTTCTCTGTGCAGGTCGTTGTTTTAGTGAAAAGTGGCAGTGAAGAATTTGCAGTCTCTCTCAGACCAGAGAATTCACTGTGTGATGGCAACTGGCACAATATATTTAGTAAGTACAATTCAATCCACTAAGAAGAAGATTATTCTTCCTTCTTTCTGTATATTACACTATACTGTATTTCTACTCAGTATTGCCAGTAAGCAGAATTAAAAGCTTTGTGCAACCCCCCGCCCACACACACATGTATCTATAAAGGAAAAATGACAGAAAATAACTGATGAGGTTGATGACTACGCTGAAGCAGTTCTACATGCTACCTTTTTATTTTGCAGTTGAGAAGAAGAGAAATGTGATGCAAATACGTGTGGATGGAGTGAGTGAATATGGTGTTGGCCCCAAACACAGCAGATCTAATGGAGACAATGTCACTGTCTATCTGGGCAACAAGCCAGGTATGCCTGCATTATGTGTGCTCCAGATTTGTTGTAGTGGAGAAACGTCACAGATTTGCCATATTCAAGTTATTAATAATGGATTTTTTTTTTAAACAATCCGTAATTTAAACTGCTTAAACTGACACACGAGTCATATCTTTTCAATTAGTTATATGATCTCTAATGAGAAGTGATATGTTTTACATTTTAAATAACAAATTAATTTAATTATAATTATTTTGCCTGCAGCACAATGGCTTGGTGGTTAACCCTTTCACCTCACACCTTTAGGGTATCTCCAGTCTAATTGGCGTTTCCCAATTGTCCGAATTACCAAATTGCATGAACCCATACAATGTATTACTAAACTATGATATTCCTTTATATTTTCTTCTTCTAAAAGTTTGAAGCTCTGATATTACTGATAAAATTTTTCTTTATTGTGTGTGTGTGTGTGTGTGTGTGTGTGTGTGTGTGTATAGAAGAAGTGGAAGCTCCTGCTCTCCCGTCCTCTCTCCCTCCATACCACGGATGCGTAAAGAAAGCCGTAGTGAACGGCCGAGTTGCCATGCTCTCCAAACCCCTCACCATTTCTGGGGCTGTGGCCACTCAGGGATGCCCCACCATGTAGCCCACAATCCCCACCTTCATATCAAAATACCGAAATCCTCAAATCAGAAGGTGGTGGGTTTCCCTATGTGATAGCTAACTGAATCAGATATTTATATTCTTTTGTTAAACAAAACGTACATGTTCAAGAGAAGAACATGGAGAATATTTTTTTTGCAAAGACACTAAATGTAAAGCCACTGTTAGAGGTGTGAATGCAACTAAAATATATGAGTACTGTATGGTTTATATACAATATTATACCAGTCTAAATTATTACTAATGCAGCAGTACAGTTGGTGGGTAATGTCTTATTTAGATTTTTATCAACAGCATTCCTGATTAAGGGACCAAGTCAGCGTGTTCCCATTACAAGATCATTAAAAGCTGACCCCAGACCCCATATCACACCCTGCAGATGTGCACCTTCTCCTGCTGTACTATATATGATCAATGGAGTTTTAAACTTTTAAACTTTTTTGTGACAATTTCAATCACCAATCCCTCAAAAGTGTAATTGTATTTTAAATGCAGGAAATAAACAAATGTTTGATACACACTGGTTACAAAACTTTGCTCGAATCTCAAAAGACTCAGACTCAACAGTTTAATTGTGCAACATCAGTCTTGTGAAACATACAGGCCTACCTCTTATATCTGGACAATTCAATAACAACACTAACAGGATTGATGAATGGACTTGTTTCACTAGTCCAGACTCATGTCCTCATCATCATCCTTTTTATCTTTGGTGTCACTGGACTCCTCCATCTTTCCACTGCTGTTCTCCATGGCCTTGGCAAAAGCCTCCACATCTACAAAAAAAGAATTTTTTTTTTTTAAAACAAACACCAACCCATTAACATTTTTAAAACACAGAATATAACTTGACAAAATAAAGGCAAGTTGTGTGTCATACCCCCTTTGTTAGCTGCATCCACTGCTTCTGAGGGCAGACCAAACTGGTTCATGAGAGGACCGAGCTGCCCAGACGCTAGTGCACTGCTGAACATGCTCATCGCCTGCACATACGATGATGTAAGTGGCAAGGCTACAGTGCTTGAGTAAGGCTGTGTGTGTGTGTGTGTGTGTGTGTGTGTGTGTGTGTGTGTGTGTGTGTGTGTGTGTGTGTGTGTGTGTGTGTATTACCTGCTGAAACTGTGGAGAGGTGAGAGTGTTTTGGATTTCCTCAGCACTCTGTGGTAGTGACTCTCCCGAAGGCAGGTATGGCAGGAGCCTCTGCTGTACATCAGGATTCACCAAAATAGGAGCCATAATATCAGGGGTCAACACACTCGCCAAGTCCACTACAGAGAGAGAGAGAGAGAGAGAGCGACCGCTGTGTAAAATCACTATATAAAAATATTTTATAAGCTCTCGAGGGGGAAAGGACATAAGTCCTGTCCTGTCCTACCTCCTTGTCCCTCTGCACTCATGGCAGGCACGTTCATTGTGGCTAAGATGCTCTGCAGGTCGCTCAGCTGGATGGGCTGTGTTGGACTTCCTACTCCTGCTGCCATGGAAGAGGTTTGGGAGGCAGGGGTCGTAGGGGTCAAGGTTGGAGAGTCTGTAGTGGTCGCAGCAGGGGTCAGAGGGGTGGTGGGGGCCGGAGTAGAGCTCAAACGAGCGGCAGATCCAGAGGAGGGCGTGGCAGCTGCGGACTGGCTGCGGGAACTTCAGAAATAAGGAGATAAACTACAGGTTAACGACAAAATGACAAATTGGGAGACAGTAACATTTCAGACTCATTAAGTCTGTTCTGACTGCAGTTAAAAACAAGGGGTGTTCAAGTCAAACCAGCAGAAAGAAATTTCTCATACATGAAGCTGTCGAACCAATTTATTTACAGAAGACTGCAGGTAGAGTACAGTGATATGACACGTAGCTGCAGGAAAATACCTAAATGGTGCAAACATTTTAAATAAGGCTATACATCCATGAATGACTTGAAGCCCACCGCAATCATTCTCAAACATTTAGCGAGTGGAACACCTGACTATTAAAAAAAATCTACAAATAAATTGCCACATTACTGGAACTGGGCTAGGAGTTAATATATCTCCATGCACTCCTGACCTCGCTCCAAGCTATTTCCACATGCTTGGGCCATTAAGGCTGGCTCTGGTGACCTCAGAGAACCTTCTACCTTGATTGCATCCAAGCATTAGTGAAACGCTGGCACAAGTACATTAGTATAACAAGGGATTATATAGATATATATAAAGGTAGTTTTCTACTTTCATAATGGTGTTCCTTCATTCCAAACAAAGCCAGTTTGACTTAAATGGTCTTGTACTGGTACACGAGTAGTGTCTTTAAAAATATAAGAACCTGGAAGTTGAACTGCTACTGGCTGGACCACCACTTCCCAAGAGACTGGCCAAACCAGGACCTGCAAGAGCACCAAGCCCACCTGCAACACAGCCGCATGCAAATGGTTTACAACATCAACATAAAATGTTTTGTGGCTTTTGTTTATAGTAATAATACTGCCAGGAATGAAGAAGCATTTAAGCTGCCAAAAAGGACAGTTTTTATTAAATAAATAAATATATTTTTTAATTAAAAATAAAAAGAAATCATGTCCTTGCATTCAATACACTACGTGGGCGCATGTAAACATTTTATAGCAGAGATCTATTAGTATACACTAAACCTACCTAGTCCTGTTGGTCCAATCAGCTGCATGAGTTGATTATGGCTCATGTTGCCCAGGAGGTTTTGCAGGCCACCTTCTCCTAGGCAGAATGCACACTAATCAAAACGAATCACCATTTCCATCATATGCAGTATACACACACAAACAGTAAAACACTCTGTGCATGAGCAAAGAATTACTCAATGCTTTTAAACCCCATACGCACATAATGTGCTCTGCTAGGCTAGAAAATGAATAATCATTTAACATGAGGAACAAGGGTTTTCTTTTTAGTCTCACCTCCTAGGGCAGACAGCTCGTGACCACTGCTGCCACCACTGCCCAAAGAACCTGGTATTGGAGGGTTGTTCAGATACTCGTTCACTTTACGACAGTACTCGTCGTCTTTGTCCGTTTTTGGCTCCTATAACCAAGTGTGAATACACAGTAGGAATGGGAATCACCAGCCACCTCCTTATTATCACAACAACAACATTTCAACTCAAATGTTTTCTACCTTTGTTTTATTCAACAGCTTCGCAACTGAATTAAACATGAGTAATTAAATGTAGCCCATCTGTGTTTGGGAATAATTCACTTGCAGAGTTAGAAAAAAATCCTTTTAACACATGCAGCTTCTGATAATGTTTGATCATGGCTAAATATAATACATGTCTGAAAAATCGTTTTTGGAGTCAATGTACAGTACAACTCTAATACACAGCAGTGCTTATAATATAAGAATTAAGAGATAAGAAAACAAATGCACTGGGTAAAGTAAGTGTGTACTTGATTTTTTATTTTTTTTAAATGATTATTTTAAATCAACACTTTTACTAATAAACCTCTGATATTCACAGATGTTGACTTATTGGATTCTACATTCTCAGTATGATGTGATGCAGGTAGAATCGTTCATGTACTGTACAGGCTTTATATCACATTGTTGCCAAGTGAGCATTATGGCCTAACAGTACCCAATTTGACCCAAGTTTACTTAGGCTTACTGTCATGTGTGGAGTTTTTGGGCACATTCTCCTTGTCTAAGCATTTCCTCAGAGTCCTCAGGTTTCCTCCCATTGTCCAAAAAACAGGCTACTAGGTAGTCTTCTACATTCCTCTTAGGTGGGAATATGTCTGTGCATGCTGCCCTGCAATGAACTCTCATCCTATTCAGGACAAAAACTCGTACTTCATGCTGTGTCTTCTAGGCATAGCCTCGGGATCCCCTGTGGCCCCTGACCTGGATAAAGTGTTTACTGAGGATAAATCATAAAAGGAATGCATGCATATAGCCAAGTAGCTACTTCCAACTGAAAACATGAAACACTCAACAATTGTCTGTCAACAAAACATCCAAATAAGATCTGAGGTTTAGAGGCATGGTAAGTGTTTAGTCTGGTGCGCACCAATATAAACATGCCTACAAATATATTTGGAGAGGAAACATCCATGTCCAAGTGCCTGTAAGAACTCCATGAGGCAAAAAGACTAGAGTGTGTTTAATCACATTTTAATGTGCCAAATTAATGCATGTGATGTTACAGCTGTCTCAAAATAGCTTTTTCTGATCTCGGCTTTAGATTTATAATAAAACAACAACAACTACAACAACAAGTTGTAGTTGTTGTTGTTTTATTATAAATCCAGGCCAGGCACAAGCCAGGCACAATCTGAATGTTTCCTACACTGTTATAATCAATTAGTTAATTTTGCTGAGTGGCCGGAATTGCTTGCGTGTCTCAACATCAGACCTATGAGACTCTGTGTTTACTGTATGATTCACCGTCCTCACCTGCATCCAGAAGAACAGCCTTTTGGACCCAGCTTTGAACTTAAGGACATACACTCGTCCAGTGGTGCACTGGCTCACCCTCTTAAACTCACAGTCATCAGGGAAGATGATCAAATCCTGCAAAAACAGCAATCACATGAGACACCCGTCAACTACACGGTGTAATTCTGGTACAATCTGATCTGATCAACAAGCACAGCAAATTAAAACACATTGCAGAAGTTTGAGATTTAGTGATCCAATTATGCACATGTGTGTATCCACTAATGGATTAACAGACAGGCTTGTGGAGCAGTGGCAGCTGGTGCAAAAAAATTTATTTTGGGGAGGGCGCAAACAAATTAAACTTTTAATAATCGCCTGTAAATAGCCATTTATCAGGTGATTGCACATCATTACTACTAGTATAAAATAAAGGCATGACTCACATCCCACCCAGTCAGCCAGATCCGCTTGCCAGAAGAAATGCTGAAAAAGCACCGAGTGAAGCTCAGCCGTGATCACTTGACTGCTGCTTAATTAGAAGATCAGGTTTATCTGGTCCAACCTCTTTAACTTTTTTCTTTCTTCGTCTGATCGCCTTGCGAAGGGGTATTTTAGCAAGGAAATTACAGAATTTCCTCTCATATTTAGCTGGCTTCCACATCAATCACTATTCTATACATTAACTAACAATTATGAAGCTGGGTGGCAGGTGGTACAAATGACCCCAAAGAGCGGTTCCATGAACACAGTTCAAGAGATAGATAGATAGATAGATAGATAGATAGATAGATAGATAGATAGATAGATAGATAGATAGATACTGTACGCAAATCATAAATTCATCACCTAGCTCAGTGGGCAAGAGAAAGCTGCAATGTGACACCCAATCTCATGTTTCGATTATCTGTTTCATAAAAGTAAAAAAAAAAAAAAAAAAGGCTAGGTTGGCTGCTAACAGCATGCCAGAGGAAAACAGCAATAGGTGTGGCTGTACTGCAGTGTGTTGCCCAATGTCTTGTTTCTATATATATATATACCCGAGTGTTGCAGTATCTGAAAAGATCACACATGTTCATCACACATGCTTATTAATCTGACTAGAACAAACATTCAGCCTGATGTGGTGCAGCAGGAGGAAGTCTTAGTAAATTGCACTAAATCCACAGTTAGGTGTTCACAACTATGTTCTCAGACTGGTTTTTCTTAATCTTTTCAAGCATGTAAAATCTACCTGTTTACTGAGTAAAAACGCATACCCCAGCCATGACATCAAGTTGTAGATGTTTAAGATGTACAGTACTAGTCAAAAGTTCAGCCGCACCTTATTATTCCATGGTCCTGCCTGATTTGTTAAACAATATCAAAGGCATCCCAAATATGCAATAATCTCCTCTGGACAACTGATGTTGAGATGATCAACTGCTATTTATGGTCTGTAAAGTCTTCATAACAAATAATCTAATCTGTGCTGCTCTTAATTGGTGATTTTTGATTGGTGAACTCCTCTGCAGAAGAGGTACGTTTTGGTCTTGCTTTCCTGGGATGGTCTTTATGAGAGCCAGTTTCATTGTGGTGCTTGATGGGTTTTGCAAACGCACTTGACAATACTGTTCTTGCAAGAACTATTCCAGAAAAGCTGAACCTTTGTGTCTTAAAATAACAACTGTTAATTATTTGAATGTTAACTTATTGCATTATACAATATGTGTTATTTTATAGTTTGTAAATCTCCAGTATTGTTCTAGAATTTTAGAAAAATAAATCCAAACTTGTGTCCAAATTTTTGACTGGTACCATAATATTTACCCCAAACCATGTTAACCTGATTTGATACATAACTAATGGAAGGTGTTGCTGAAGCTTAGACTGGAAAAAAAAAAGGTCACCATTACTGTGTGAGATCTAAACATGTACTGACATCATCGACATTTCCAGTGGTTCTGTCCTTCCAGCAGAAATGGATAAGTGAGTCGTCTGTCTGCTGGATGTAGACAGTGCCTTTGCGCTTGTCTGGAGTCACCGTGCTGCCCTTCAGGGTCATTTTACCCGCTCGGAACTCTACCAGGTATTTGCTGGACGAGCTACGCGAGCCCGAAACCAGACTGGGAAAGAGTGCACCAGAAGACATCCTGCAAAACAGGAAGAGTGTGAACAGACAACAGAGATCAAACTGAAGTGCTTTTAATTTGAGGGAAAAAAAAAAGATAAAACACACATAGAAAAAGAGAGGAAGAGATTTTTGTCTTGCTTTGCTGTTGACAGAACATTTTTTATGTGAATACACACAGGACACTGCGAACCAGGAAAAAAAAGGCCCATTAAACTATTTTCATTTTAAATAACTCATTAAGCAAAAGCAATAAAATTCCCACTTAAATGCCATATTCCATTAATTTAACCATAACATCATCTGTCATTATTATAATATCATAAGCCCATTAAAATTACACACACACACAAACACACACAATATTTATATTATATATATATAAACTAGAAGTATGAACATGAGGAATAAAAACAGCTTCTTGATGACAAAGCATCACAGCAATGTAACTAGCCAACAGGCTAACAGCAGCAGCAGCACAGTTACTCAGCAAGATTTGTATGGAAGCATGCTAGCTTTATAAAACTCTGACATCTGTTCTGTTTATTCTTCTGTACGTCATGAAGCCGATTAGATTAGAAGTCACAGAACTATAAATGTGAGCTGTCACATCAGCATTCCTAATAAAGTCATATTAAACCCCCTCTGTCCTCTGAAGAATTATCTAACGGTAATATAACAGAGTTATTAAATGACACTTTATAGCTACT
This sequence comes from Clarias macrocephalus, assembly GCA_011419295.1. Classification (NCBI taxonomy): domain Eukaryota; kingdom Metazoa; phylum Chordata; class Actinopteri; order Siluriformes; family Clariidae; genus Clarias; species Clarias macrocephalus. The sequence goes on from JAAGKR010002795.1 coordinate 75,000, forward strand.
TACATGTTTACCGGCACAGCACATACATATTCTGGACAAAAATAATATATTATATAATACAAATGCAGAGTTAGAATAATAAGTATCGTACCTTTAAAATAGCTGTGTGTGTGTGTGTGTGTGTGTGTGCGCGCGCGCGCTGAGATTCTCAGTTTATGTCCGAGCATACTAGACCGTTAACCCCGGGAAAGAACTTCCGGGACGCTCGTGATAGGCCAGTTCTCAGTAAGTAAGTCTAATCTGATTGGTTCATTCATCAGTCTATTTAAATGCGTCACAAGGGGCGTGTACACTCAAAACAGTCCTATAGAATAGTGCACTTCAGTCCCAGCACTGTCAGCTACCACTGCTGACCGATGTCTGTCTGTTCCAGCCTGCTTCCTAAAAATCATTTCACAGTGATGTAAGGTGTACATGTGACGCATAACTGAATCTTAATTTAATGAAAACATTTACATTTTAGCTTTATCAGTTTGTCTTGAAATCTTGAAAGGAATCAAAATAAATGATGTATAGGCTCAACAAATAATCTACAGTATGATTTATAATATTAGTAATATTAGTCTATTTAAAAAAAATAGACTTCAGAGAACAGCAGTACAGTCAAGCAGCAAGTCAGCAATGATGTTGAGTGCACAGGAGAAAGAAATGCGAGGTCCCATGTGGCGATCTGAGATGAGACTGGCAGCAGAGAGTGAGCAATGCAACCTTGATACCACAAGTCCTGAAATGGTTCCTGTTAATTTAGAGATGTTCTTGTTCATCCTGCTCTGCTTTGACTTAGCCCTGTGACGTTTTACCTGAGCCCTTTTCTGCCTTGACTGTGTCTGGTTTTGCTTTCACTGAATCCAGAATTATGGCATATAAATCCAAAATCACGCCGTACTCCATGCCATGTTGTGCTTGAATTATACCATACGCTGGCTGATGTATGTTCTGTTCTGCCGGAGATATGTCCTGCACCATTTGTGTCTTGCCCTGCTTCACTTGACAACTTAGCTTCACTTCTCGCCCAACTCAGATGGACACTGCACTACCCCAGCTTAGCACAGCAGCATCCCTGAGGTCCCCAAGAGTTGGGTTTGAGGATAGTGTGTATCTTCACAGTACTATCTTGCTTCGATAGAGTTGTGCTCACTCCGCTTGGCTTCAAGAGCACGGGCCCTGAGTTATACCTGTTTTAAGAGCATCATGCTGGCACCCCCACCAGGTGGGCTATAGACATGTGTGCTCATTACCGCACCTTTTTTGAGAATGTCACCTGCCAGGTTTCTGTGATATCTTATCTCCAGTGACCATGTCAGTGTCTGTATCAGAATGAACAACAAAATATTTTAAGGGGTTTGTCCTGGTCCACCCAGTGGCATGTCAGGAGATGCACCATATAGAGTAAACTTTTATGCTTTGGTTCAAAATTTATGTTCGTCACAATGTCCTGCTTCACAGTCTTTGATTACTTGAGTTTGGTATTTTATCTAATTATTTTTATTATTTAAGCTCCAAGGTGCCTGTGACCCTCATAATCCGACATCTATCCATCCGTGTGCATGGTGTGTGTCCCTCACATCAAGTTCTTACTCGTATCTTGATCTAAATCCTGGCTGATATTCACATAGATCACTATTGTCACCCACTCTAATGTCAGATGGTGATCAGTAAGGAAATCTCTTGACCTATGACTGCACAGTATTATTTTATACATTATGCTGCTGCCACATGACTGATTGAGCGGATAACTGCATGAATAACCAGATTGTTATGCATGAAATGAGAAACTAATTACCTTTCCATAAAGGAACATATAATTATTTGTTAAGTTAATAGCTGCATAATAATTCATGTGGCTCAATGAATCGGGGACATGTTTTCCATCACACAAATTTTATTTCAAAACCATAACAGGCTTAAACTAACGTACGTCAATAGAATTCAGTCCACCAGAGTGGCACTTATACTTTTAATGGAAATTAAATCCAAAATTTATCCCCAATGGAAAATAAAATGTTTCAGTATTTTTTTTCCACCCAGAAAGTATTTAAATACTATAAAAATAAATAATTGCACAAAATATTATGCCGTTTGTGATTACTACAGACAGGCAACATTTGTGATAAATGACGCCTTTATACACAGAAATATGATGTACAGAAGTCATGAAGTATAATAGCAAAACACTGAACTTTCAAAAATGAATCCACACAAAGCCGAATAAAATCTGTATTAGTTTTATATTGCTATTTTCATATATATATATTCAGATGTACATTTAAATAAAAAAGCAACTAATTTAATAGAGGCAATCAAGTAGTGTAATGTACTGTACAAGTGTACATCATACGACATGTGAAAATCTGCCAACATTCTCACTGACTTTTAAGTATTTTAAACTGTTAATCACAGAGGTAAAGGAGGTGACATTTGGTTAAGCACACAGATGACAAAAAAGAGCATTATTTTAAAGAACATTTTAAAACCCTTATGACACTGAACAATAAAAATGTCAAGTATCATTGATTCAAACTCAGGCACTGAAGGGAAACAAAGTTTGGTATTTAAAATAAAACGCATGATATTCTAGCATCACTGTGCCTTGAAAATGTCATGGTGACGATTATCTCCTGCACATATCATAGCTAGAGTTTCAGTGATTAAGGAAAAGGAAGATAACATTTTAGAAAGAGTGATAACTGTGGGCACTGAAAAAAAGATACGATGTTGCTGCAACTTTACTATGCAATACACTGTTTTACACACTTTTCTCTGGTAAGACTAAACAATGATTCAGGCCAAACACAGTTACAAGAAAATATACAGGGAATTCAAATATTTGATGAGTTGCATAGACTGTGACAGCTCTCACTAAAGGTGTGCGAATGTGGGAATAGTGGTAATGAATACGTCATGATGCAAGAAGTTTAAATGAGATGAGCTCTAAACCGACATACATGTAGAACAGGACAAGTGCCAGAAATATGCCATGTTATAGAATAGTGGTGAAATATGTGGCGAGTCAAACCAAGTCACCATGAACTTGAGACCGCTAACAAAACACAACATCAGTTCTATTAAGGCATGACACTGAGTGCAGTTTTTTTTCTTTTCAACAATTCTAGTCATGTCAGTGCATCACAACACTAATTTCCACGACACCAAATCTTCCAACAATTATTTTTTAAAAGATAGAATTGCATTTTTTTAATGTGAGCTTTTTTGTGATAACGTGCTATAGGTTTGAACTTGAAAAATCCCCCACCCCAAGAACTAAAAACCATAAGGGATATTACATTGCACCTCCAAGTGAAGTTTGATCAGTTAAACTGAAATACTGTACTGCGCACGCGCACACAGAGCATTTTATTATTATTACTACTACTATTGTTATCATCATTAGTAACATCATTGTAATTAGATTCACTTTTAATTGGCCAGTTGCAAGTATGTATCATATAATTGCTCTGCTCTCAACACATGAACAATATTTGATGTTTGTTTCCTGCATTTCAGAGTTATGGCCGATGACAATAACAAAACTGTGTCCGTGTGAAAGTATGTGGTGATTATGCAGACTGAGCTGTAGGTTCAGTCATGGAACAATAAAATGAAAAGTTGCAGGGCACATAGATGTCATGGGAGTATTAAGAGATCCAAGGCAGATTTTTTCTTCTTCTTCTATACTTTCCTTATACTCTATTAAAAAAAAAAAAAAAAAAAAAAAAAAAAAAATCAGTGCTCTCAAAGCAAAAACCCACCAAACTGAAAAATAAAAAAAAAGGTCAGAGTGCGGTGATCATGTCCTTCCCTTTCACCCATCAGTAATATAAACATTACTTAAATGAGCGCTCAAGTCCCTGATTTCAATACAGACCAGATACATCTTCAATACAAACGTTTCGCTAAAGACAGTAAGCAGTGTGTGATGCATGATATATGATACATGGTTGGGTGACGGAAAACCAGCTAATGCTGCTGCATCAGTCCCAAATGAACAACAGTGTATGTGTTTGTGAGTGTGAGATATGATGTGATGCTGTAGCGATGGAAAAAAAAGGAAGGGAGTGCTGGTCTCTCATTAGTAGATATCAGGACAGTTTGTGTATATCCTATCAAAGTAGCCTCCAGTGTAGAGCCAGTCTTGTGATCCTGTGTGAGGGTTTGTTGCCAGCTCAAACCACCTGAAAGACACAGAAGCAGACAGCTTGTTTTAAACCATCCAGGCAAATGTGTTACGAAAACTGATCAAGTTCTCCTTTCAGAGATGGCACTTTGTCCACAGAGAGGAATTTGTGGCTACCACCATCATCGGTTGCCATATGATTATGCATAGATACCACATAACCCTATGCGAGATGGAAAAGGGATCCTTAAGCTTTATTTGAATGGTTAATTATGCTAGCTTTCTCAGAACCTATAAAAAAATCAATCAGTGAAACCCAAAAAATGTCCCACAATGGAACAAGCCAAATAAACTCTAGGAGTGTAAATAACACAAGTGTAAATAATAAGAGGTCCACTCTTTGGATGTTTGATAATATGTGGTTCTAATCTAGAGTTAGTAGGTTTGTCTCTGTGTCTCATCCTCACTCCTTGATGATTTAGTGCCTGCAGTACAATGATCCATTTTTTTGACACGACACTTACAAAAAGTTAAACAAGTTTTTAATCACCAAATGCGTTGCATAACTTTCACATTATAGGAACTCGGCCGGGAGTTGCCACATACCCCATATAGTCATGACCTCACTCCAAGTAATGGAAGTTTGCCACTTGTTTGGGCCATTCTAGGAGTTTCTGGGAGGCCACCATTTCAGACATGGAGCAGGCGGTTTGATTATGGCTGAAAATCCTATGCATCAAATGCAAAATGTACTTATACAGCACAAAATTTTTTTTTCTCTAATTAAAAAAGGGAAACATAATATAGATTTCCTACACATCAAGAGAAGTATTTTACTAATTTAACAGTACTTCTAAATATTAGAATATTTCATTATGATTCAATAATTTTTCATGCACTATGAATACCATGTATCGCCCTGGCTGTTTCAGAACATCCAACCACAATCATGGGAAAGGCCGATGACTTGACAGTTCTCCTCCCACAAGGCGTGCAGGCCACTGAAGGTATTACTGAAAGACCTGGCTGTTTTTGAAGTGCAGTAGATTCAAGAACTTCACAAGGAGTGGAGTGAAGCTGGAGTCAGTGCATCAAGAGCCACCAAACACAGAACTCTTCAGGAAATGTGCAACAGCTGTTGCCTTCCTTGAAAGTCCAGTGTGACATTTGCACAGTCGGGATGATTTTGGGATGTGATGTTATCTGCGGGTTTTGGTCCACTCAGGTCGAGTCCAATATCAACGCAGTCGTGAGATTTTAGAGCACTTTGTGCTTCTGTCTGCCGACAAGCTTCATGGAGATGTCGATTTCCTTTTCTAGCACCTGCCCACAGTGCCAAAACTAGTAATAGCTTTGCTAACAATGCTTTTCTAATAATTACCTTGCATGACTCGTCAATCAACTCGCCTGAATCTCATAGAGAATCCATGGGTTATTGTCAAGAGCAAGATGAGGAACACTAATCCAACAAGCTGCAGGCTGATTTCAAAGCAATCTGGTCTTCAATAACACCAAGTACCAAAGTCTGATCACCTCCATGTCATACTGCACTGAGCTCCGAACAAGTATTGAATGTAAAATGACTGTACTTTTCAGAATTTCTGTATTGCAAATCCTTTTTTTGAACAATCTTAGAAAATATTCTAATATTCTGAGATACTTGATTTTTGATTTTCATGAGCTGTAAGCCGTAATCATCAACAATAAAAAAATAACATGTAATTGTTACATGTGACATGAAATGAATCTAAAATAGTGTTTCACTTTTTCAAAATTCAATAATTTTGAGATGCATTTGTATAGGTATGCTCAGTGCTTACCTAGTAGACCATTCCTCATTTTCCTTTGCCCTGTCTTTACGAGCTGCTCTTTGTTTCTCCTCCAGCCTCTCTTTCTGCCTGCTGGCTTCATCTACACACATACACGCATAGTTAGAAATTAGGACCAGACAAATGCTGTATATAGACTCAAGGGCAAAAAAAAAAAAAAGAGAGAAACTTCTTTACCCATGTCTCCATTCTCCATGGCTCGTATGTCAGGTCGGAGACGGCAGTCTGTTGGGGGTAAAACATCCTCCATGCCAGACTCCAATTCGTTCAGTGTGATAGCAAAATTAGTAAAGTTATACATCTGTCGAGAGACACAAGCGGATGCGGGCAATCAGTATGATAATTTAGGAGGAGTTATATTCGGATGTTCTGTGTGTGTGTGTGTGTGTGTGTGTGTGTGTGTGTGTGTGTGTGTGTGTGTGTGTGTACATGTATACCTCTGCAGAAAGGGGTGGTCTAGGAGACACTCTCCAGAGTAGAGTGCTACCAGGGATCATAGCTACAGTCTCCTGTACCTCCGGCATGTCATCTGCTTCATCGTTTTCTGCAACATCTGCCTCTTCCTGTATTTGCACGCACACATACAGAATATTCATAAATCTTTTTTTTTTCACCTAAGCAATTGCACATTTGCCTAAATAACACTTAAATTAAACCACATGTTACTTCAATGATCTGGTAGAACCAAGAACTGTCTGTTACTTTCACTAATCACAGACCACTATAATTAAGTGTCCCGTAATGTTTGCTGCCTTAAAGACAGTGTAACGTACGATCTTGGACTCTTGAATTTAAATGATAATGTTTTTATGTTTCAAATACGCTCTATTTTAAAGTAGAATGTGCTTGATATTGAATACCTGGACAAGCAGGTTACAGCATATTTTAACTAGGTGCAGTTGAGCGTCATGAACAGATCATTTGATTAACGTGTTCTCCGGCACAAAGACTCATTATTACAAAACGTCAAAAGAGGGTGTCGGCCTTGTTCATCAAATTTTCATACAGTCAAATCTTTATATATTTAAATATTTAAAAATAGTGCACAAAAGTTTAAACAAGAGTAATTACTTGGTAAAAATCTACATGGTTGTACTGTATGTTTAATTAGTATTAAGTTATGTAAAATAAAAATTAAAAATTGCTTTCTTACAGGTTTCTGTTTCTTCATCTCTGCTACTCCTTTTTTATCATTCTTGCGATGAGACTCATACACCTGTGGGTCTACGCTCCATATGCATTCTGTCCATTTGCCATAGATCACACATAGCTTCTTCTTACTGCAAGACAAAAATATTTAAAATAAAAATAAAAAATCCAATAAGACAAAAGACACAAGCAACAAATCCTAGTGGTAATCACTGTTTTAAAATCATGCTTTACTATGAAGACGGTTCTGGCCTCGACTGATGTTGGCAGCTGTTTCTCTGCGGACTTGACTGCAGTCAAGTCAATAAATTTTGACTTGAAAAAACGAGCAAGTCTTGGTTTATGAGTGCCGAATATCATGTATCATTGTTTCGACTCCGAACGTCACGTGATTACAACTGAGCCAATGATTTTTCTCTCTCTTGCGCTGTGGAATTGTGGGAAATTGCGCTGTGGAATTGTGGGAAATTGTGGGCATTAGTGCTCGTCTCTTACTGGTATAATCAACATCTCCCTCTCTGTTACAGTGCGTCTCCTATGTGTGCGCGTGCGTAATTTGACACCGACACACAGACCGACACGCGCGCGCACACACACACACTCTCGCCTTTACACCCCCCTCCCTGGCTTCACACACACGCGCACACAGACACACACTGCTTTACACAGAAAACTCCGCTCTGTCGCAATTCTTTTCAAAGGTAAAGTGCTGGTTCTTTTGTTATTATTTTTTTTACTTTACAGCAGTGATTCCGTTAGTGTGCGCTCACGCGAGAGATTTCTTTAATTTTTCCCGTCAAAACAGCGTTTCCGTTGTGTATGTGTGTTTGTTGTGAAACTTAAAAAGCGAGGTGGGGTAGGGAGGAGGAGTTTTCCTGTACAAGACAAGGCGAAGGAAGGGGCTAATTCCACGCACGCACATGCGCGCGCTCGCTCGCTCACACACACACACACACACACACACACACACACACACACACAAACGGAAACACTTATCTGTCGGAATTTATTTATATATTTATTTTTAAGGTAAAGTGCAGGTAAATTTGTTTTATTTTTACTTTATATACTGTATTAATAATTTTTATGTATTTATTTTTTTGGGATTGTGGAACGGATAATTTGAGTTTTCATTATTTCTTATGGGAAAATTCAATTTGCTGAACGAATTATGCTCGTAATCCAAGGTTCCACTGTAATTCTTTCGATTGCTTTGCGAAAATGACAATTGTTAAAAGCGCTATAAAAATAAAACTGGATTGAATTGAACATGCTGCAGCATCACCTTACATTCACATGCTGTAATGTGTGTGATTTTTGCACAAGGCTAAGAAAAAACTGTGTAATAAAAACAAATGTTGGTCGTGAGCTTAGCCCTTTTCCACAGTTCTAATATTTCCATTTTTCAAACGTTGGATGAGCTGGTGGAGACCGTCTTTAACGAAGCCTTCTTTTTGGCACACTTTGGAAAAGTTCTCCCTCAGTAATCATCTTGTCGAACGCCTGTGGTTTCTTCAAGTGATGAAAGAGGAAGTCACTGCATACACTGGGTGTGGAATTATACCACAGACTGTTTATTATTTTTTTTTTTTTAATAAGAAGAAATGTTCATGAACATACTGATTTGCTGGGACATAATTTAGGCAATTTGACTTCATATGATAATTTTTATGATGAAAAGTAACTGTCTTTACTGTCAATTCCAGCTGACATAATTCAAATCCTCTTTTGAGTGGCAAGACAAACAGCATATTCGCCAAGGAAACTAAATAAAAGAGTGATTTAAAAATTATCTGCACACTTTTAATTAACTTTTAGAAAAAAAATTTATACATAATTTTTTGACCATCTTCTTGCTTTTCAATACATTTGATTAATCTGTCAACAAGCTTACGGTAATGAGCACTATTGATTTTTGAACCTTTTTCCTGAGAATGTGCCAATACTGGTCCAATACTGGGCTTTGAGTATCCTAGAAAACTGCATAAATCTTTCAGCTGAGGGTTGTCCTTTGAACCTTTTCTTGGTCAGTCACTGAGGATCTTTCTGTTCCATGTTTACTGCTGTGTTTACACTCGCTTGTAGTGATGAATCGGTGTCTCGTCACCAGTAACTTCGACCTTCCATAGAGTATTGGGTCAAATTTAATTTCCGTATCCAAGCACTTTTTCCATACTGCACACAAAATCATTGCTAAATAACAACACCAGGTACACCCTCAGACCACAAAAAAAAGCGCATACTGGTCATCTTTCTTGCGAATTACAAGTGGGGTATCCATTTTTGCTCACACCGCAGTTACAAATTAACTAATGTAACATGTTTACACCTGCACAGCAGTGACTGGAGAGATGGTGGTCTTGAGTGGAAAGCGCTGATAAAACAGTGCGGCCCACAGGAGTTTAATGTTGATAATTTTTGACTCCTCCTCGTAATTAAACAGGCTCAAGTTAACTCGAGTAACAAATTAGTCATTGTAGAACTCGATGTCCCTTTTGGTTAAAACCATACACACACACACACACACACACACACACACACACACACACACACACACACACACACACACACACATGAGAGAAAAATCTCAGTGACTCATTCTCTTCTGTACACAACGTGAAGTGATAGAAATGAGAGGAAATGCTTCCTCTAATTTAAAGGTAAAGAAACGTTTGTGAGCAAGTTCATTCTGACTCAGAACCACATTGGAGGTTGCTCACATATACAAATATTAGACAACATAACATTTAAAGCGAAACAGGAAACAGATAGAAATTCGGCAACCACGTAAACCACAATGTCTTTTAACCAGAAGACATTAAAATCTGGTTTCTAAACAAACCAGCTAAGTACAACTTAGTGCCTCATTTAAAACTTTGAAATTTTAAGGAAAAGCCTTCATATTCTTTATTTCTGATTGGTCGAAACAGGTGGATTAATATTTTGAGAGTAAATATTAGCTAGTACTGTAGTTCCAGCTGCAGGGTTTATATTAAATGTGCTACTACCAATGCTTTTCTCTGGTACAGTACAGTACAGAGGTGTAGCTGGAGAATTTCTGAAAATTTTCTGATGGGTGTTTCGAATAGAAAGGACGGTTTTCTTTTTAACTTGACAAGCTGCATCCTTTGTCTTATTAATTTAAAGAGAGGAAAACAAGCTGAACGAACAGATTTAAAAAAAATATTTCGTACAACAAAAGTAATGTCAAAAACCTATTTTCTAAAGTAATAAAAAGTACAAATCAAAACATGAAGTGTTGGTTATTGCTGAGATATAAAAGAAATAAATAACTTTGGTACATGCCACTACTGATGAGCTTTTAGAGGGTGGTTATAGCATGGTAAGATAATATTTAAAGATTAAAAGACAGGGCATCCCACCTTTTATCCTGGATGTATCCCTCCACTCTGTGCAGTTCTTTGCCAAACATCCCGCATGGTTTGAAATTCAGCACACACTTATCTCCAGTACTGTCCATTCAACCAAACAAAGCAAAGAAGACATGACGTAAATGAAAAAAGCATATCACCTACATTTCACTTACTAATTTATTCCTATTCCTATAAAGTGAGTTCCTTCAAATCGAAGAATGAACTAACAACTGAACCAACAACCTGGTAGAAGCAGTAATAATTTAATAGTGAAAGTAAGAGCATTCTCTCTCTCACACACACACACACACACACACACACACACATACACACACACACACACATACACACACACACACATACACACATACACACACACATATACACACATACACACCTGTATATTAGATCCTATACCGACACATTTTCTCAAACAGATAATAGAACCCTTGTTGAAAGTAATTAACTGTTCACTCAGTAGTGGGTATGTTCCCAAATCCTTTAAATTAGCCGTTATTAAACCGCTAATCAAGA
>JAAGKR010002796.1:0-85978 GCA_011419295.1 Clarias macrocephalus
TCCCCGGCCCCCGTCTTTCGATTATTTTGGATAACAAAATAAGGTAGTAAGCTTAGAAGATGTAGCATAGATAAAATGTTCACATGGCAAACGTTAAATTAAATGCTAGCATTACTCTGCATTTGACTGAACTCTGTCGCCCAAAAAAAACCCTACATATCATTTCATGCATATTTTTATGCCTTAATATAATTTTCACTCAATAATTACATAAAAAGTCACTACAGCTGTCATTAATGAAAAACCTAACCAAGAAGACCAAAATAGTTTTTTGAACCAGGATGTGAAAATGATTATTTATGTTGTAAACTTGGGCATTTTTTCCATGGGGTCTATGCATATTAACTTACTTTTGGAGCCAGCTCCTAGAGTGCATTTGAGGAATTTGGGCACGTCTCAGAACCAGAGATTGGCCCTTGTCTTTAACCTAATTAATAACAGGAACTAGTTTTGATTGACAGTCCACATAATGCTTATCTATACATGGATACATGGATAAGAATTATGTATAGACAGATTTGTGGACAGCAGGTTTTAAATATGGTGAAATAAAGAAGAAAAACCAAATTCCAGAAGTGTAAACACTGTTTAATGAGTTAATGAGTTCTATTAACTGGAGGTTAATGAGAGAGCAGCCAAGAGCAACCCAACATCCTGCAAGAGAAATTATCTTGCAGCACTGGCTCGGTCGATAAGCACCGACAAGCTGGCACTGTTTGGCCCCTAAGCAAGGCCCTTAACCCTCGGCTGATCAGCCTGACTCTCTACTAAATGACTAAATGCGAAATGACTCGGTGATGAGCTGAAAAAGCTGATGAGGGGAGTGTGAGCACTGCCAAGCTGCCACCGCTGAGCCCTTGAGCGAGCCCCTTAACCCTCATCTGCCCAGCTCTGTCTTGTCTGAATTGTACACCATTTGGAATAAAACGTGTCAGCCAAATGAGTCAAATGTAAATCGACCAAGAAAATCGACAGTAAAATGTGAACCCATCAATAACCTCTGCTTTAAATGAATGATTAATCTGCACGTCTGTGGCATCTTAAATAGTGTCTTTATCCATGGTTCATGTTTTGCGTCGTACAGAAAAACAGACACGCAATGCTAAGATTTTAGCTTGTTTACAATGTGCAAATATATATAAAAATTAAAATTTGAACTAAAGTAGCTCCTGTTAGGACCGGTAATGACGGATCAATAATCACAGTTAAGAATTTACATTAAAAAGGTATTAACTGATGATGGTCATATGTTTTGCAGAATGTTTCTCCATAGCTCACTGATCTGTTAACATATCCAACACAAAAGGTTGTTCAGGCAATGCACAATATATGGTATTGTTAGTAGCCTCATTTCGAATGAGGACATAGAGACAAGAGGAGGATTTTCAAAAAGCATTTTTTTTTATTTTCAAGTTTCAATTGTTTTTTGGTGCTTCATTAACTTGTCTCACATAACTAATATGTTGAGATTGCTCCAGTAGATGTAAAAAGCATCATAAATCATCATCATCATTATCATAATTTTTTATGATTAAGTGATTGTTGATTAACATGTTTACCTATCGGTTAGGAAAATCCTAGTTCCTGCTGTCACTTTTGGTTATATTAGTAAGCAGCTAAAACAATGAGTACATGATCATTTTCTTCTCTCTTTTTTGAAGTAAAATAACTGCAGCATTTCAACCCATTCTAATTTAGCAGTATGTCTCGCTTAAGCAGCCGACTATTAAAGTCCTTGCTTATCGTCGCTGCTAGGTCAGGCAGGCTTCCAAATGGTCCACATGTTGTCCAATACCCTGAATACCTCATTTGGTTGTTGACCCACACCAGCATGTGGATCAATTAAGGTGGTGATTTAAATAGTTAACCATAACATATATAACTGTTTGTAATAAGCTGAGCGTCTCAACAGCAGGCCGAGAAAGCTCAGAGGCAACATATGGCGTCAGGGCCCTTTCATGCTCGGTTAGCCTCCATCCCGCATTAAGGCTCGGCGAACACAGTAATTTAAATCAATCAGACATCATAGAGCTCTGGGATTTAATCCTAAACTAACTGCAGGCCATCTCACACCACTTAAAAGACTGTTAGAACTTCAGGCAGCGATCAGAACCATTACAGAGAATGAGGATTAGAAGGAATCCAGCCAAACGACAATAACCTGCTGCTGAACTCTGTCGCATGGGGTGTTAATACGTATATAAATACCCTTAATCTGCTAAGCTCTGTGGCTTTTGATCCTTGATATTAAACCTTCAAGAGAAGCAAGATGGCTGAAAGTTTTCTTTTCTGTTCACTTTTTTAGCAAAGGTCTCACTGGAGCGGTACAGTAAATGCTGCCAGTTTCAAACGTACAATAAATGTATAAACAAGCATACATACTGTAAGACCTTCACATGCTCAGAGATGCTTCTAGTGGTATATCGTTCTGTGCTAAAGTCTTGACCCCCCCCCCCCCCCATTTCTTCCCATTTTGCCAGACTTTATTATATCACTCACTCACTCATCATCTATAGCGCTTAATCCTGTATTCAGGGTCACAGGGGGCCTGGAGCCTATCCCAGGAGACTTCGGGCACATGGCAGGGTACACCCTGGACAGGGTGCCAATCCATCGCAGGGCACAGACACACGGACAATTTGGAAACGCCAATTATCCTAACCTGCATGTCTTTGGACTGTGGGAGGAAACTGGAGTACCCGGAGGAAACCCACCAAGCATGGGGAGAACATGCAAACTCCATGCACACAGAGACGGGAATCGAGCCTGGCCGGGGATCGAACCCGGACCCTGTCGGTGCAAGGCAACAGTGCTAACCACTACACCACCATGCCACCCGACTTTATTATATATATATATATATTTTTTTTTTATATAGTCTTGAGGAATAGTTCTCCATGTTTTTTGAAAGACTCTTTTAATCTCTCATTTTTCTGCAAGGTTTTGTATCCATTTTCTGTCCAGTCCCTGTACCTGACCAGATTCAGAGGAATGTTTTTGCTTGTTAAACCACACAGTGACCTATGAATTACTATGAAATAATGAGGGGAGTCTCAAGACTTTTGCGGAGTTGCATATATCCCAAATCCTGCCTTGTTCCTATTGTGCATTTCTGTTGCGTTTCTGATTAATCATGTTCTGTACGGGCAGGTTAAAGAGTGATAATTCCTGGATTTCGCCTAATAACGAACATATTGAGTGTACACACTTGTGTCCTGCATTAAAGCAAACATAATATAATTTGGTATCATTCTGCTACACGTACGCTCATCTAAAGTAATCTTAAGATTAACGTATAATTGTAGTAGTATTAACTTGTTTGCTTAATTCCGACAGCACTGATGCTTTTTGACCCTCCTGAGCACTCTAATGAACGATGCTGTAAATATGCAAATAAACCATGCGTTTTATCTTCAATAATTCAAACAACAGAACTCCATATGTTTACCACAGAGTTCCTGGTGGATTTTTTTTCATCATTGCGAAGAAAAAAATGAGCAATAATCTGCTGCTATTGGGCGGAATCCAGCTCCCACTGAGAAAATCCCATCACCCTATTACATGAGGAATGCTGGCCAACTTCGAATAAGGCAGCAGCACCATGACGGCGGGAGAGAACTGGACAGATGGCAGCAGATGGGCGGGAATGAACAAGTAGCCCTCCGGATAGCGGAGCTTGCCAAGAGGCGGCTCAGTTCAGGAGGACAAGCTCAGGCACTGGAGCTCATTGACCTCTCCACCGGCGTGAGGTGAATCGCCAAGGCTCTGTACTACCAAGGAGTCGTTACGAAACAAGCAGACGACAACAAAGGACCGTGAGCGCGGGGTCTTTCAGAGAAAAGTGCAATAAAAGATGTCTTTTCTTAAACATCACAAAGATACTCAGATTAATGAAACCCAGCACTCGAACCCAGACTTAATGAGGAACTCTGTTCTCATGCCAAGGAGAAACAGAGTGGACGCCGGTCTGCTCATTATGCTGCCCAAATGTCCAGCGTGGAATACATTAGTGTCACCTTATCACCCTAATTAGCAGCACGGCCCACTGATGTTTCTGTTCCTAGATAGTAAGCTGTGTTACATGTGTGAGGGTCGGCAGAGAATTCATCCAGCATCAGCGGTTCTCCCAGGCAGCGCTTAATAACAGCAGCGCTAGAGCAAATCCAGAAGGACGTGAGACGTTTAACTTTTTTGGACATCACTCAAGATCTTACTGTGAACCATAAAGGAAGCTGATAGGATAAATGCTAGAATGACAAACACACTAAATACCGTATGTATCAACACACACACACACACACACTAACAAGCCCAAGGACAGGTTGAACTCGTTAGGTTTCATGTGTTATAATTGAATATCTGCTTCACTCTGAGGATGATTTCCCAGGCATTACGAGATGAAGAATATTAACTTACGCCAGTCAAAACTACATCTGTGTCAGCCATCTGGCTCCTCCATGTGTTTACAGTTCCTGCTCATGATTATTCATGAAGCTAAAAGCTACCCACTTTGAAACTCGCATCGATCCCTGCTTACTCCGGCACGATGGAGAATAAGAAATGATTATTTAGGGGGATTCAAAAACCTGTTGTTTATTATCATGTCGTGTTTTTGGTGCCGAATGTGTTTGTGTGTTAAGTCTGAGTGAGTCTGAGTCATCTTTTTTATAGGTTCCTGTCAGAGAGCAACAGTTGCTATGGAGATGGAAAGCATTCACGGATGAGAGGCATTTCCTATAGTGGGCAGAGAGAACAACACACACACAGGTACACGTTGCTGGCTGCTCAGTGCACAGCTCGAGGATGGCAAGCCACGCACGAACATTACATCTAAACATGTTAGTGGCTATTGAGGTTAGGGTTGCTGCTTTTCCTGTATGACTTAGTGTAGGAGGCGTGGCCTCTCTGTCAGCCTCAGTGAAGGAGGCATGGCTTAGGCATATGTCAGCCTCAGTTTAAGAGGTGTGGCCTATGTATCTGTCAGCTTCCCTACAGGAGGCGTGGTCTATGTATCTGCCCTCAGTATAGAAGGTGTGGCCTTTGTATCTGTCAGCCTAAGTGTAGGAGTTGTGGCCTATTTATCTCTCACCCTCAGTGTGGGAGGCGTGGCCTATGAAATTTTCAGTCTCAGTGTAGGAGGCGTGGCTTATGTATCTGTCAGCCTCAGTGTAGAAGGCGTGGCCTATGTATCATTCAGTCTTAATGTAGGAGGCGTGGCCTATGTATCTGTCAGCCTCAGTGTAGGAGGCGTGGCCTGTGTATCTTTTAGTCTCAGTGTAAGAGGCATGGCCTATGTATCTGTCAACTTCAGTGTAGGAGGTGTGGCCTATACATCTTTCAGTCTCAGTGTAGGAGGCGTGGCCTCTCTATCTGTCAGCCTCAGTGAAGGAGGTGTGGCCTATGCATATGTCAGCCTCAGTTTAAGAGGTGTGGCCTATGTATCTGTCAGCTTCCCTACAGGAGGCGTGGTCTATTTATCTGTCGCCCTCAGTATAGAAGGTGTGGCCTTTGTATCTGTCAGCCTAAGTGTAGGAGTTGTGGCCTATTTATCTCTCACCCTCAGTGTGGGAGGTGTGGCCTATGTATCTTTCAGTCTCAGTGTAGGAGGCGTGGCTTATGTATCTGTCAGCCTCAGTGTAGAAGGCGTGGCCTATGTATAATTCAGTCTTAATGTAGGAGGCGTGGCCTATGTATCTGTCAGCCTCAGTGTAGGAGGCGTGGCCTGTGCATCTTTTAGTCTCAGTGTAAGAGGCATGGCCTATGTATCTGTCAACTTCAGTGTAGGAGGTGTGGCCTATACATCTTTCAGCCTCAGTGTAGAAGGCGTGGCCTATGTATCATTCAGTCTTAATGTAGGAGGCGTGGCCTATGTATCTGTCAGCCTCAGTGTAGGAGGCGTGGCCTATGTATCATTCAGTCTCAATGTAGGAGGCGTGGCCTATGTATCTGTCAGCCTCAGTGTAGGAGGTGTGGCCTGTGTATATGTCAACTTAAGTGTAGGAGGTGTGGCCTATACATCTTTCAGTTTCAGTGTAGGAGGCGTGGCCTATGTATCTGTCAGCCTTAGTGTAGGAGGTGTGGCCTATATATCTTTCAGTCTCAGTGTAAGAGGCGTGGCCTATGTATCTGTCAGCCCTATCATCTGTGCTTATTAAACACACAGTCCTTTATGCTGAAAATGTTTCTCTGAGATTAACTTTCATTCATGCCAGTTGCTTTTATCATTATCATCCACTAAGCTGAAGTCAGCTTAATCCAGCTAGATCTTGTCAGTGAGGGAAGCCTAAAGAGGATCTTAATTGTCAGAGAGTATTCATACAGCGCCTCCCTCATTGTCCCTTATCTCGCTACCCATTCAGCACTCAAACCTTAATAAAGGATTTTATGTAACTGGAACTTCTTTTATTAAGAGCTTCAGCCTTTGCTTTGGGTTTACTGACTGTCCTTTTTATCAGCTCTTCCACCGTACCCTGCGGGGATCCTCAGTACAGCGAAAAGATTTCATATCAGGTGTGGAGAGCTCTTCAGAAAGTCATACAGATCTCTGGTCCCTGTAGCAGTGCTGATTACCATGATCTTCATGCTCCCTTCACTGCTTCAGCTTTCTCTGTGAAAAGCCGAGCACCTGCATGAGTAATAGCTTTCCTCAGATCGATGGTCATCCCTACGGCCAGCGCAGAAAGCAGACAGCAGACAGCGGCCGTAAAACAGCCCCGGTGGAGTCAGGACACGGGGAAGCAGCTCTCTGCAGATTTACTGCTTTCTGAAATGCTGTTATTCATTACAGAGTACAGCGGACTCGAGGAGCGTGAGTGATTGAAGTGCGACGGCCATCCTCTATCTTTCTCTCTTTCTCTGAGTCAATTCAATTCCCGTTCAATCCTGATACGGCCCGGTGACTCAGCAAACCGGGATAGAAAGAGTACCTGAATCACACATACACATAAAGAACCTGTTTGAAGTGTTTCTCATACTTTTTCTCTTCTTATATCTGGTTCATCAGACATGTATGGTTGACTGGCCTGCATGAGATAAGATCTGCACCAGCTACCTGATTTTTTTTTTTTTGGGCTCTGTCAGTGCTTCCATACATCCTGTACCTGTGTGTTCCCAGTGATACAGACATATTCATTTCCATAGTGCACGTTATACTCACAGCACTGAGGTGGATCTTCTCTAAAGTTTCATCAGAAGTGCTCCAGAACTCCACACCATGTATCAAACAATGTCATAAAATCATAGTAAGCATTGTTAACTATTTTTTACAAATCACAACATATTGCCATCACAGCCACACACATGTTTCTTCCCCTAAACTGTTTGAAGCAGACAACTGTAACTAAGAGGCCCAAACCTGTTTCAAAATGACATTTTGCCAAGAATACCAAAAAGAATGTCAAAAAGAATACCTGGTCCACCAAAGTGGACCAGGTCCTGTTTCATGTCTGATGCTAGTGCCGGTTCAATAGCAACCCTCCTAAGAACTAACTTTGTTTTTCCATGAGTTAGAGAGTCATGTCATTACGTCGCTGTATACGGTATGTAAGTATCTACTTCCCCAGCAATGCTAGCGGCAAAAAACCTGCTAGCATAAACTTCAACATGGCTTTGCAAGAAATTTATCACAGCTTCATTACTAGACAGCTGAGAATTTTATCCTTTTAAAGATGGCTCGAACTAGCTCTGGAGCTGCCTTGGTGGAAAAGAGGTAGGAGTGGAAATGGAAGAACTAAGGAATCCTTAGATGCTGATCTCAACTCTAATTAAACACCTTTAGGATAAACTGGAACGCAGCGTACATCCACCACCTCCTCACCCACTGCCATGCTTCAAGCCTGACCTAAAATATGTGACCTCTTTTATGTACAGTAGTAGCCCTGGTTGGTCCAATATATGACCTCCATGAATCTTTCTGTTTAGCTGGTGGTCAGGTGTTTTTTTGTTGTTGTTGTTGTTGTTGTTGTTGTTGTTGTTGTTTTTGCATTATGTTTTTATATGCTTTCCACTATTCCCATCACGTCAAAATCGACATAAAAGTTAAAAATAATGTAAGCCGTTCTTCATTCCCAACAGATCCCATCTCTGACCTTTCCTCCTGGGCTCCTGTTTCACGCTGGCTTTGACGCTTGCTTGTGATTCTTCCTCTGTCGACATCCTCCTGAGTCCTGCTTCCTCTTGTCCTGCATGGATTCGTCTCCTAGCTGGCTACGCTCTGTCCTGCATGCTGCTCTCGTTCTACCCGTCCACTCTTCTCAGCCTCGGAGAACAAATTCTTCTTTTAAAATAAATAAATTAATAAATGTATGAATTCCCGTTAGCCCTTTAGTTCAGGTCTAGTGACTCGCACCTTGTCACGTAGAGGGAACCGAGTTCTGACTCAGATGGCATGGCGGAACCTTCCCGTAGGCACTGGGGACAAACAGAAAGACAGAAAAGAACATTATGAATCAGTGCTATCATACGATGTGAGCATCTAAGATGATGCTAGGTTGTGTTTTCCTGTAAATCCAAAACAAAACCTTTCTTACAGTGCGAAATGATTCAATTTATTGATAATTGATTCTGGTATTAAACTGAGAAGTCCAAGTTTTTGCCCATGGCTAAAAAAAAAAAAAAAAATGGAACATTGTAAAAGATGATGGGAGTTGAAGTGGGAATTGAATTAAATAATATGCTGGTTTATTTGCGACCTTCAAAACCGCATTAACTCTTGTAATGTGTGCAAGGTCTAAATTTCAGCTTTCATTTCATCATTTTTACATCTAAATCTGCTAAACAACTTATAACATGGTATCTTTTGTTTGCTAGAGGCTTAAACAGTTGTTTAAACAGTTAATAGCTTGGTTGGATTGTTGGGTTTTGCCCCTAAACATGGGATTTTTTTTTTTTTTCAGATAAACCAGCATGAAAACCTGAGAGTTGTCTACAGGAGAAAAGCAAACCATTTGGGGCATAGTCAATACAACAATTTTGGAACGTGCCACATCAGCAGGTGATGATAGAACCCATGTGACAGTCAGTGACATCGCCGGCCACTTCCGCAGCGCAGGGCTGCCCACCATTCGAAAATGTCAAGAGTAGAAATATACAGGCCACTTTACAAGATGTAAACCACCCGTCAACTGTACAAAATACAGGGAGGAAACTTAATGGTTGAACCAGGATGGTCAGTGATGGAACACCAAAGTGTGTAGAAAGAAATGATCTGTCGATGATCAAACATACAAGCTCATCATTCAAGAGGTGTGTCACGGTTTGGGCTTGCATGGATGCTTCTGAAATATTCTCCCTAATCTTTATTAACGATGTTAGCAGAATAATGAATTCAAAAGACTACAGAAACATTTGGAGAACTGCATCCAATCTAATTATGGGGAGCTTCATCATACAGGAAAACAATTACCCAATGATACGCTACCAAAAAAGCTTTTTAGGCTGGACAGGTCAATCACCAGTACTAAACCCAGCTGAGCAGGTTTTCAGCTCTTGAAGAGGAGACTGATGGGAGAATCCAACGTCAGTGTGTTTACAGTGCGACAAAAAGAAGAAGAAGCTCAACTTCAAGCCCAAACTTCAAGACTTGCTCAACCCATCAATGTTTGGATCACTGAATCTATAGTTTTGCTCATGCCAATGACTCACTCCCCTTTCATTCATCTCATCAGTGTGTGAATCAGTGACTCATTTTGTTCATGTCCATAATTCACTCCTGTCTCATTCAGCTCATTAATACTGTAAGTCTATGAATTTCTTTCATGATCCATTTAAATGAGTCACTGTAGAGTTTCAGTGTGTTCAGTAGTACTCTTCGTTATGCTGGGTCATAACAATACATTCTCCAAAACATGAAACAGCAGTAATTATAAGCTATTTCACGTTACAGCGTTTAATTTCTTTCTATGATGACATTTTACGACTGAACATTGGAGCGAAACATCCTCTTTAATCAACCATTGAATGAATTTAAATGAGTATATATTTTTTTTCTAAATGCATTCAGTTGCTGGAAAGACGTGATAAATAATTTCGTGTCCTTCAGAAAATGTCTTAAGGGAGGGGGGGGGGGGGGCTACTGAAGTGTGTAAAGTCGTCACCTAGAAATCGTTTGTGCACGTGTGGGATAGTGCTGTGAAATATTCATGTGTATTAAGACGACTGGATGTCAGACAGCAGCATGGAGCCTCTGTAATGTAATTTTCATCAGCGCCGAGGCAGCGACGGCTTATTGAGTTCCATGAAAGAACGAGTTAATGCGATGTATGACTGGCGCTAACTAGGTCAGCATGGCGTCGCTGATCAGCTCCGGAGTCTCTGATGATTTGGTGCACAGCTAACAAGCAGCTTCCCCTCTAACTCGTGTGTGTGTGTGTGTGTGTGTGTGTGTGTGTGTGTGTGTGTGTGTGTGTGTGTGTGTGTGTGTGTGTAGTTTCAGTGGCATCCTGCTTTGCCTTGAGGAAAAAATAAAGATCCTGTTTTCTTGCTCAATCACATATGAGCCTTTTGATGTTGTTATTATTAAAGCCAAACTCGAGTCATCCATGATTTCTACAGGGGATGCGTTTGTCTTTCAAATTATCACAGTAAACGGAGTGGGATCACCCCTGACAGCTGCTGCTCTCCATCTCCAGGAGAGCCTGAGTGAGACGTGCATGAGTGGCAGTGGCCTAGTTTGTTTGGCACTCGCGAGAGCCGGATTCACGTTCTTGTCAGGGAAAATCTGTGTTAGCGCCGCGTGCGGTGCCGCGCCGCGCCGCGCTCTGGATCGCTTCGTAACATGACAAATCAACGCAGCTTTGATTTGTCTGACACAAAAAAAAAAAAACAGGAACAGGAATTCACAAGGCTTTGATTAAAATCTTCAAACATGGCGTGAGATTTGAAAAACATCAAGAGTCGCTACTTTCAGGTTTAGATGTTAGACGCCGTGTACAGCCCGTGAATAACACTGGGGGACTGCCGTGGAAAAGGTCGAAAGATGCATGTGAGTTTCTCCTTACAGTGAAAAGCGTCATGTTGGGATAAGCGTCAGGGTGTGATTTGGATCATTTGTGAGAAGACACTGTAGAGAATTATCCAGTCCTCCAGCTTCAGCTGTTCGTGTTGATGAAATCAAACAAATACACATACTGTGTTCCGGATCTTCAATGGCCATAAATCTCCTAATATTCCACTGACACTTTGCCTTCCATGTTTTCTTTTTTCTTTAGTTTTTCTTTTTTTCATCCCTTGACTTGCAACCTGATCGGTCAGAAGCCGTGTACTTATCATGGATCAGATTCTTGATGACCACCGGGATTTTCTCAAGTGTTTCTCACATGTTATCTCTCAATGCTCCTGAAATAATGCATTAAAATGCCGAAAGGATGAGGGTCTTTAAATAAAATATGACATGAAAGAATGGCCCAGAGACCCAAATGTGTCTCGCAGAACGAGCAGAAAATCCTCCAGGGCGTGAAAGGGGAACGGAGGATGTGCACTCGCTAATTAAAGGCGACGTGAGGTGAAGGAAAGGAGAGCCGCGAGTGTGCGCTGAAACACATGAGGAACAGCTTCATAACTCTACAGTCGGTGAAGACAGGTGGTAAAGTGAATTAGTCTCCTTTCTTCCTGTTTAAGGCTTCGAAAGCAAACAGCTCAGCGGATTCTCAAAATTATACCTAGTTATTTCAATTTCAGTTGGTAAATTCCTGTGTTTTGCAACAGCAGTGATGAGATACCTCAGCTCATGGAAATGAACGGCACACTGTGAGGCTTCTGAGGTGACATGGTGGATATTTTCCATTAAACTCTGGCTAGTTAATTACATTTCTAAAGATCTACTTGGTGGCCAGTGTTATACGGTAGTGTATATTATACAATGGCGGTATATTGTCTTAGTGGTTAGCACTGTTGCCTTCCCCGTCGTCCTGAGTTTTAGATTCCCGCATCGGGTTTGTGTGCATGGAGTTTGCTTGTCCTCCCCATGATTGGTGGGTTTCCTCATACATTCAGATTAGGCTAATTGGCGTTCCCAAATTGCTTGTCGTCAATGTGCACATAAATGTTGACCAAAGGTCCCACCATGGTTGTACAAATGGGAATAAGTACAGTGAATAAATACAGTGGCCACCATTGGCCTCCACCATTGGCCTCCACTGACTGGACTACAGAGGTTCCTAGATGGATGAATGAATGGATATGATACAACAGTTGGATCTGACCGATTAATGTGATTGGACGAGAGGCATTCCATGAGTGGTGATAATGGATGGTAACACCACTGGGATAAACTACGTATATCACTCCACGTGCCAGATGTTCTAATAATTGTTAATTACACTGACTATGGGTCGCAGCATGGGTGGAAATAGGACTGTACAGTCCGCAGTACTGAGGAGAGAGCAGCTGTCTGCCAAAACCCAGATTTAAAACCAGTCACAGAAGAACTTTCAGCAAGAAAACACATCTAATAATGTTCTGTCATCTTAAATAAACACTGCCTCCTTACTAATAGCTTCTTAGTCAGTCCGAACTGCCTCCATTTTTTATTTACACCTGTGGCAAGGCTGAGTCCCAAATCCCTCTCTAAGCCCTGATCAAAGGCACTACTTGGTGTGTTGTACAAGTGATTGTACACCCTACATGATAATAATAATTATGGTTAAGGCCCTATTAAATATAATTAATACAAATGCCCTAATATTAATGGTTAAGTCCCTTGCCCAAGGGCTCATTAGGAGCAACTTGCCGGTGTTGGGGCTTGACCCTACAGGCCTTCTTATCCACATGGCAGGGATAGCTCAGTGCTTAAGGCATTGGGCTCTGGTTTGGAAGGTCCCAAGTTCAAACCCTCCAACACTTAGTTGTCACTGTTGGGCCCTTCAGCAAGGTCTTTAACCCTCAGATGTATGATGCAATAAAAATGTAAGTTGCTCTGGAGAGTAACCCATCTGAGACTTAACCCTGGAACCTTAGATGTTATTGGAGCTGATTTTAATTTGGACACATAGTGCCGGTAAGAAATAAAAACTACTTTCACCCCTATTAATTACACTGTCAGTCGCCAGCTCCAAGAGACACGGTTAGTTAGTTCCAGACGGATATGTGTTGGTTTAGCAAAATAACTGGTTAAACAAAGAAACAAACGAATCATAACCTGTTGATAATAAACGGTGTTCGTGGAACTGTTGTATAAAAACTATTGTACTGAATATCAGCACGGCTGTGATATCTTGAGTACTCGGGCTGCACCCTCGTGCTTTACAAAACAATGAATAGAGATATTCAGCGGAGAACCCTGCAGTGACAGACACCTAAACACAATGGAGAATGATGACTATGTTCACCCTAGGAATAGGGCATAAGGACACAGCAGTGTCTGAACATCTTTCTCTAACACAACTACTGACTACGATATAATCCTTCTTGTCCAGGAGATACGCAATTAGAAATTTTAAATGTTACAATGTACTAAAAGGTAACCAACATGTAACTTCAGCACATAAGGTCTTTCAAATGTACCGATTCAAAGAGTTCAAGGCAGCAGTGGAGGTTATGACAGTAATATGATGCATAAATGGTAAAAAAATAATAATAATAAAAATGTTGAAAAAGCTGCAAAACGCAAATAAGAAATGAAATGAAACAGTACTGCAAATAGAAAAGAAAGCGTGAAAAGCCATTTTGAAGACCTGTGGCACACAAGTCTAGCATGGTTTTTAAATTGGGTGAAAAAAAAAAAAATCATCAACAACAACTGGAATGGCACTTAACTCTAGATGAGATGTCGTGCAGCCAGCAATAAGAGAGCAGCTCTCCAGAGGAGAAGATGCTTGCTTGAATACACGTCCATTTACTTGAACACAACCTTCCTATCGTCTCCTGTCCTCTCCTCTACCCTTACAGCAGAACCGGCTCATCTTCATCTCGTGACTCTCACATACAGGGCAAAACACTCCACGGCGAAAACAAGTGAAAGTGATGTGGGTTTTTCGTGTGAGTGTAATCAAGAGCTGGAGGTATTGAAATAAAGAGAGGATTCAGCCGGAGGGAGAGGGAGAAAAAAAAAAGCGGCAGCTGAAATGAAAGAGCTCTAGAAGAGAGAGACAGAGAGAGTCTAATTAAAAATGCTGCTATTCAACAAGCTCCTGATTTCAGGTTAAGTATTATATTACCTTTAGAACAAAGATAGCTATTTATATCAATTAAAAGCTAAAAAAATATATTGATTTTAAATAATTAAAGGTTAAAACAATTAACGCTCCACGTGAGACCATGCTTTCATGAGCCAGTTTGTCTTTTAAAGGTAAATTAACCCACCCTGATTGATCCGCTGCTTATTTTTAGAATTGATGTGTGATATTCAGTGACATCTACAGTTATGTCTTGGGACCCATGCGTCCTCACATTACTTTGCACCTTATACTTCATTCTGTCTAACCCAGACCTGTTGTGCTCATTAGTAGACACTTCATAGCTCAAAGACAATGGAAAGCTTATGCTTATTAGACCCTATTAATCCCAAATACAGTATATAGGAGAAAAATAAAAATAAAAATGCATGTGAAATTAAAGCTCGGGTCTTACAAGATTAGTTTAAACCTCTTTACCTCTTGGGTAATTTGAACAGTAATGGTCGACTACATCCTCATCCATCCCTATCTAAAGAGAGAAACACTGCAGCGCTTTAGGCTAGGTTCACATCACAAGCCACGTTGCTCAATTCCCTTTGTTGGTCGTATCAGATTTGCATGTCATGACAGTTCACGTTCATAATTACAAATGACTTTTTGTCTGACTATAATGTGGACGTGTTTGTCCTCTAAAACGCCATGCATGAGCACATCGATACGTCCCTGCTCGCACCATCTTGGCTAAAGCGCGTCATGAGTTTGCGCGACCACTCACTAATTTCAAACAATGGGTACCATTTTAGCAAAAAAAATACCCTTGGGGTTTTGCTTTGGAGGACGGCCAAGCAGTGGGTCAGCTGTATTTATTGAGGTCCAGAAAACAGTAGAAAGCCAGATTTAGCTGTCAAACTTTAGCTGTTTTGGTAGCTGTTGCTAGCAATGTTAGCTGCTAGTGCTGACTGATCACATCTGCACCCTACATATTGTATGCTCAGAGACAAAAAGAGCGGATATGTACATGTGTGACCATGTAACGGATATGTATCTGATCTAGAATCACATACTGACTTTACTTGGACTGGATCTGAAAAACAGATTTATGCATTCACACAGCGCCCAAAAATTTTGAACTGTGTGACATTTGGGCAAAATCGATTCAGATTTGAGTCACTTCAGGCGTACGTCAAGTTCTCTTTTACCTCCTTATCAGATTCCATAGATTCAACGCTTCAATGTAAAAAAAGATTTTTTTTTTTTTAATCACTAAAGTAGGGGTTACCGGACTAGCGGTAATAACCCCACAGAGGGACACTTAATTAATATAGTTGCAAATGTGTTTATTTTACAAATTAATACAAGAGATACCAGAGACATATTGTTTTATTGTATGTGTGCTAGTATTTTGAAATGTTACTGGATGTCACATTCACATGTCACCATCTGGACACTAACACAGTTTACTGTAACACATACACATTTTCATGTCTGGATACTTAACAGAGGTTATTTATACTCTTTTAAATAACCTATGGTTGCATCTCAAATGTCATACTTATGGACTATTATTGATAGGACTGGAAAATCTCTACGTATCATGATTTTACCAATATACTGATTCGATTTGTTTAGTTATTTAATATTTAGTTACAATCATTAATTAACGTAATACTCCAAATACTCTGTTCATATCACACAATGTTTGCTGCCTGCCAGTGTCTGAATAGTTTGGAGTGCTCCGCCTATAGGCTCATGGAGGAACTGCAGCATATTACCAACTAAAATGCAAAGATTGAGATTCAATTATTTGTACCTTAAAGCAAATTGAAAGAGATATACATTCAAAATAGTGATTAAAAAAAAGATTTGGGAGTCAGTGTGATGATACATGAATTACCATCTCTAATTAGGTATGCAGTACAAATATTAACCAGTTTGAGTTTCAAATAACTGTCAGGATAAACCCTTGGTATGCACCTAGCGCCCATGGACTTTGTTTCAGGTTTGGTGTTGGGACTTTGGCTGGGATGTTATTTCCCAGAATGCATTCAGATTGTAACCACCTGCAGCTTGTTGAGGCATGAGTGTATAAATAGTCCTTGGACTAGACAGAAGTGTCTCACATCTGCTGTTGTCTTATGATCATTTGAAGTCAGCGCATCACTGTTCTGGTTTCAGTTCTGTTGCCTTCGTCATTGTTTAATTTCTACATCCTGTAATTAAATGTCTTTACATCTGCACATATGCGTTGCCCACAACCTTCCACACATGACAAGACCTTTTATTCCACCTTTAAACCTGCTGAAAGTTCAGTTTTGTATTCCAGCTTTCTGGATTTTAAGACCAGAAACTGTTATTATTATTATTATTATTATTATTATTATTATTATTATTATTATTTGGGATATAGCTCATGACAACAGTCAAGATGAAGGTCTGGAAGTTTTAAATCATCCACGTGTTAAAAGTTGCTGTGCATTAAATTGCTAAATATTTAACAGTTGGGCTGAAAACCTAAACCTGGAAGGATGTTCTGGCTTTAGCAGATCTTATGGGTGTACATAATTATGTGCCTAGCATAAACCAGGCTGCTCTGCTTGGTGTCAGGGCATATCGTCAGTCTAATATATTCCAAATCTGCAGTGCTTGGACCCAAAACCCTCTGCAGCATGTAATGTGCAGTATTTAAAAAGGACCCAAACCAAATGGAACCAGACTGAGCAAATCATTCGGGCTAAAATGCCTTAATCTATTCGAATGTAATGCTTTTTCTTTCAGTCCTAACCAGACCAAATAAACCCTGTTGATCAGTTTACAAACAGATATCCAAAGCGATTTTTGAAAATAAATGACCATTAGACATCGAGTGCCACATGATAACATCTGCCACTTTTTACACCGAATTAAAAACACGTTTAAAATCATTGCCTGAGCTTTATTAGGATTCCACGACATGTTTTTACTCTCCTAGGTCACACCAGACTGATTGCATGATGGGCAGGGTGCTGCTGGTATCTCAGCGTGCTCCTTCATCACGGCTGATCGTGTTGCCGAGTCCCTGTGGAGAGGAAATCCATCTCTCCGCTCATAACATAACATAACATAACAGATCTGTCTTTATTACAAGGTTGCACTTGTTATTCAGGAATAGTCTATTCAAAACGGAGACTACAAATCCATTAGTCTGAGTAAATGAAATCCTGTCATCTTGTCTGGAAGTGAACCTTTCTGTTCAGATACCATTCGAATCTAAATTCGTTTAAGTGGCAAGGAATGTTAACACAGTCTAACGCGGGGCTCATTGCTGTCTCCTCTCACTGGTTCATGGGCCAATATTGAATTTATATGTATTTATATATACAAGACATTATTCTCAATGATTTCTATGTACTTTTAAAAACAATAGGATAGGGATAGGATTAAATGCTATCATCGAACACTGAATATCCATTAGAATTTGTTATTCCAGAATCTAACTAGAACCCACTTTGATGTTATGGTACATCAACCTGAGAAATTAACCAAATGTAAGTTGCATATATTATAATATAATATAACTGGAAGCATTATGTATACTTCCCTGGAATTGTACTAAATCCAAGAAAACCTACATAAATATTCTAGAAACTAGAAATGTTAACTGGATGCATGTTAACTACTACTGATGGGGAAAATCTATTTAAATTCAATAAATTCATGTATTGCAACATTAATTCCAAAACCTATTTTTAAATAATTTATTACATTTATAACAGGGATGTACCGGTTGATCAGCCAGTCACCAGAATTGGCTTTTTATTATTAGCTTGATGAGCCATGACCATCACATTGGACTTAATAGATTCTATGTTAAGTGCATGAGCTTCCATATAAAGGAACAGATAATATGACATTATCAAAAGTCGTGTGCATTGCAAAAGCCCCTGATCGGCCTTTTTTCTCCAAACTCTTCCCAAAAGTCTGTCTCAAACTCGCTCATTACACACTCTTACGCCAGTCTCAAAACACCATGTGCACTAATTAGTCTTGAAGCATGGTTAGAAGCAGTGTGCGCTCACACAAAGCTGTCACAACTGATCAACACGCGCTCAAGACCTTAGAGGTGTTTGAGGCAGTAAAAAACGTTGCTGTTTCTTTATAATCCTACAGGAGGTCCACTCTAAACTATTCACACACTGGCATCTCATGTGGTAGGAGTGAATTATTTGCTCAGTTTGTTTAGAAAATAATAATTATGGCAGATGACAGAGATACGCGCAGCTTAGTAAAAATGTAGCTTTGTGTTTAGTTTAATTTAATTTGCAGTTAAATATTAAACTCATGTATTTGAAGTTAAATTGTATTGTTTAAATGCTGTACTTGGTGAGAAAACTAATGTTATAAGTAATGGGCTATGTTTAATTACTCATGCTGTGAAGCTGATGAAAAAAAAAGTTATAAAACTTTCAACATATTTTTCGAGTTTAAAGTTCAAAGTCTCAAAATTGTAATAAAATTGAAAAAAAATTATATCGAATTGGGGTGTTAATAAAATCGTGATATTTACAAAATTAAATCAGCAAGGAGGTATCGTAAAAATATTGTATCAGGTGGTGATACAATGTTGTTTGTTTTAGAACAAAGCAAGGTTACATCTATGTAAATTAACTTGTGTAATTAACTTGAAGCATGTTGGATACAGTATGTTAGAAGAACCTAAGATGTACTGAATTTTCTAGAACCTTCTAGACCTGGAGGTGTATTGAATATTCCACTGGAAGTGCCGTAAATATTATGGGATATATGGAGTAAGGCGTACTGAATATTCTAGAACCTTACTTGCACAGTAGGTACAGCATGTTAAAAATTGATTGAATATTATAGAACTTGAAGTACAGGGGTTGGACAATGAAACTGAAATGCCTGGTTTCTGACCATAATAATTCATTAGTATGGTGTAGGACCTCCTTTTGCAGGCAATACAGCATCAATCCGTCTTGGGAATGAAGGATACAAATCCTGCACAGTGGCCAGAGGGATTTTGAGGCACTCTTCAGCAGAATATTGGCTACTACGTGATGCTGGTGGAGGAAAACGTTTCCTGATGCGCTCCTCAAAAACACCCCAAAGTGGCTCAATAATATTTAGATCTGGTGACTGTGTAGGTCATGGGAGATGTTCAACTTCACTTTCATGTTCATCAAACCACTCTGTCACCAGTCTCGCTGTGTGTATTGGTGCATCATCATCCTGATACACCAACTTCAGGATACAATGTTTGAACCATTGGGTGCACATGGTCCTCCAGAATGGTTTTGTAGTGCTTGGCAGTGACCCTGCCATCTAGCACAAGTATTGGGCATAGGGAATGCCATGATATTGCAGCTCAAACCATCACTGATGTACCCCCATGCTTCTCTCTGGGCATGCAACAATCTGGGTGGTACGCTTCGTTGGGGATTCTCCACACCGTAACTCCGGATGTTAGGACATCTTTAGGATGTTAAGACATTACATGTTTCACACTGTCCAGAGCCCAACTGTCGCTGGCACCAAGGAAACCGATGTTTTGCGTTGGCACGAGTGACCAAAGGTTTGGCTATAGCAGCCTGGCCATGTACATTGAGCCTGTGGAGCTCCCGACAAAGTTTTGGTGAAAACAGGAGAGTTGAGGTGCACATTTAGTTGTGGTTTTATGTTTTTTGGATACAATGCGGGTTCACACCCGGACATCCCTTTCAGACAACTTCCTCTTGCTTCTACAGTTACTCCTGTTGGATGTGGTTCATCCTTCTTGGTGGTATGCTGACATTACCTGGATACCGTGGTTCTTGATACATCACAAAGATGCCAGTGAGACGCACACCAACAATTTGTCCTCTTTTGAACTCTGATATGTCACCCATAATTTTGTGCGCATTGCAATGTTTTAAGCAAAACTGTGCTATTACTCTGCTATTTAAACCTTCACACTCAGATCCTACTGGTGGAATGTGCAGTCAGTGAAGATCGGCCACCAGGCTGGTCAGATTTAGCCATGAAACCTCCACCACTAAATTGGCCAGTGTTTCAGTTTCATTGTCCAACCCCTGTATTTTGAAAACTTTAGAACATTACTAGAAGTGTATTGAATGCTCTAGAAACTGGAAGCACTGTGTATACCATATATTAGACATAACTAGAAGAAGTGGAAACTTGAGCTTGAATGAACGCACATCAATAATTTTAAAGCCTAACTGAGATGTACTGAGTATTCTGGAACCAAAACTAGAAGCATGTTGGATACACTAAAATCTTAGTAGAAGTGCACTGAATATTCTAGAACATAACTGGAAGCCATATTCATACTATCAAACTGGAAGAGCTGGGAGCTAGAACTTAGACTTTAATGAAAGCAGGTTGATAATTTCAAAGCCTAACTGAAACTGGAAGCAAGTTGGATACACTAAAACTTTACTTCTAGAAGCTTAATAGAAGTATGATAGAACCTGAAATGCACTGAATATTCTTTAACATAATGAATGTAGGTTGAATATTTAAATCTAACCAGAAGCAGGTTTAATACTCATAACAATGTATGATGCATTTATTAGAACTTAACTGGAAGAATGTTGAACTACAGCAGCAGTTAAGAAAAGTTGAATAGTCTGAGACGTCTGAGTTTGATGACCATTGTATATTATGATTATAATATATATTATATTGTTATAATGTTGTTTGCATATTCAGTGTTTAATTCAGTGATTTATTAAAACCCTACATTATAGTTATAACAGTAGCTCAATCAGAATAAAAAACGTATCAAGTAAACATCTTAATCTGACCCGATCCGGCCAATCAGAATGCAGAGGGGTGTACACCTTGATAATCCATTCAACAGGTAAATATGAGCCATTGATCAGATTGTTTCTCTTGTTGGAATGAATATATTATTTTTCAGCATGTTTGCCCCACATGGGGTAACGTTAGATGACATGATGTGTGTACGAGAGGGGAATTTCACTCCCATTCCTAATCGGTAGACTCTTATCCACGGGGTCACTGGTTGAGTAAGGAGCACTGATTGGCTGACATTTCATATGCAGTAAAGCATCTAATCAATCGTAGATTAAACTGGATTCTTGGAACACAGAAGGCGGGATTAAGCAGCAAAGATGGGAAGTCTCACATAACTTCAATGCTGCAGGAAAAAAATATTCTTCTTCTGTTCTATTTCGAGCAGATCAAAAGCTTTCAGCAAGTCAATGTCAGAGTCAGTGCCTGGAGCATGTAAACACACATCAGATCAGCATCCATGTAAATGGTTATGTTGACTGACTGAATGATTCGAATGATTTCAATTGGATTTAAGAAATATTAGCTAATGATCCAGTAATCAGTTCCTAAGCTAGTTCTAAATGTAATGAAAGTAATTAAACTAAGTTTTTAAGTCTCACTCACAAAATCTGCTGTCAATTCGCCTTATTTCCTATGTTGTCTTTTATTTTTTAGGCTGCAGACATTTTCATGTAAGTCAGTTCCTGGACTGTTTTAACGAACGTCTGAATAAATTAATGGTTAAACCGTTCTGATTCAGCGCTGCTTAGAAGCGTGATGGCTTTGTGATGTATGGCTCATTTGTCTTCTGGGGCGTGGCCTTGAAAAGGGGGCGTGACCTAGTGCAGATTTGCATTACTGAGTAGTTTCTTTCAGGGCGCAATGAATAAATGCAGCATTTAACCTTTATTTAAACTTGGTTAGTCCCTCCAGGCTTAACCGCGATCATCACTACTGAGCAGGCAGACCTTTGTGTAACCTTTATCTACAGGATAAAGATCTCAAATGGAGTGTTGCTTTACTGTTACTCCATCTTAAATAGCATCATACTGTGCTTTTTGGTCGCTTATGATTTTTTTTTTGTTTGTTTGTTTGTTTTATTGATTGCTTTAAGTCCCAAGTGATATCTGTAAGGATTGATGGATTCCTAGCATAATCGTTCTTGAGCCAATTAATGTGCAAATTTTGAATCTGCTAGTGAGTTTATTTAATTAATAATTAAAAAGAATTATTAATAAAAAAAATCTTATTATTATTTTAGAATGAGAATTATGATTTGAGGGCCGGTAGAGTTTAACGTAATGACTGTAAATCTGACACGATGAGATTTCTTCAAATGTTACCGCAAATGTAAAAATGCTAACCATCCTACATACAATTAAGTACTGTAGAAACAGTCACAAGTCATGTGACTCTTATTCCTGAGGCGCTTTTCTATTCCACCTCCTCATGAAGACAATGGCACTAGCTCTGGAGCTCGTCTGAAGCTAAATCCTAGATATTACCTTGAAAAGTTTATTGAATGTGGATGGGTTGTTTTATGACGTACAGAGGAATATAATAGAAGTTATGAAAGATATTGAGTCAGCCGATTTCCAGCCCAGACTCTTTAATCGAATATGCACATAACGCAGACGATAAAATAGAAGATTTTAAAAGAAATTGGATCACTTTGCAGCCAGTAACTCTTTTCAGTTGAGCTGTGTTCAGCTTTTCCCACTTGTGTGTTTCTTTGGTTTGATGGAAGAT
Source organism: Clarias macrocephalus (assembly GCA_011419295.1). Taxonomy (NCBI): domain Eukaryota; kingdom Metazoa; phylum Chordata; class Actinopteri; order Siluriformes; family Clariidae; genus Clarias; species Clarias macrocephalus. The sequence goes on from JAAGKR010002796.1 coordinate 22,653, forward strand.
AAGTGGTGGTTACTGTCACCAAGCACAAATTCCATGATTAATCATGAATAAAAAAAGAAATGTGAACATAAAACTGTTGATATGGTAAAGCTTCCTGTATAGAAATGTTTACAGAAGGAGTCTCCAGTGAAAGCACATTATCAACTTTGTATCTATGTAGCCCTACTGATCAGTAACTCGTTGCCTTAGCACTCTGAGCTACCACTGGCCCCAAAGGCCTGGTCTGATGCCACAGAAAAGCCAATGCAGTACAATTCTCCAAAAAATGTCAATGCTGGCCCTGATAGAAAGACACAAGTACATCCAATGCAACACAGCCTGCCGCACACAGGGCCCAGCAAGCAAAGAGCCCAAGGACACTGAGCTGGCCTCGAAACTCCTCAGATTCCAATTAGATTGATTCCAATCCACAAGATGTGCTGGTCAAATAAGTCAAATCCATGGAGGCCCCCATAGCTTTCTATACCAACATCCTGGTGCCAGACATCACAGCACACCCCCAGAGGCCTTGCGACTCTATCCCCCAAGGAACCAGAGCTGCACAGGAGGCACAAGGGGAATGCAAATCCTAGGTGGTTTTAATGGTATGGCTTCTCAGGGTAAGTGATTAAAGTAACAAATTTGTCATGTAGACACTGTGCTTTAAATATAGCTCTAATTGGATAAAAACGTACAGTATCAGGTGGTGTTCATGGAATTGTTAGCGAAATGCTGCTGTACAAGAAATAAAACAAATTATTAAAAAATCAGAGTGTTCATTCCAGTGCCCAAAATGACATTAATTTCAGTCACTCTTCACTTCTGACCATGTCACAAACAAAGCCTGCAGCTGCCAAAGTCAAACTCTCTCATTTCTCTCTCACCAGAAGTGTAACTGCCCGAGAGGCAGTCATATGGTGTCGTGTCAGTCTCTCGGCCAAGCCCTGTCTTTAATGATTCATTAGTCCGGCGTATCCAGCCTTTGTTATGACGTTGTCGAAGATCTAACTGGAGCAGCGAGTTGATATTCCTGCATTAGAGTAGCTCACCAGGAAGACTCTCCTATCTGATGGTTTCTCTATTCCACACAAGCCTTAATCTGGTGCCAGACGTTGTGAGCCAAGATCTCTGAATGCTGTGCCATTTCTCAGAAGCCTCAGGGAAAAGGGAGAATTAATGCACAAAGCGCTCTTGCTCTTGCTCTCCTCTGCTGTATGTTTGGGAAAAGCGAATTTCCGCTCACTCTGAGTTTATCGCTACGACAAATCTAATAGTTGATGCAAAAATCTAACGCAATCCATACAAAGAGATTGCAAGAAGGAATTGAAATAAATGTACTTGGACTGTTTCAAAGATGATGCTACTTCTTAACAGTTTGGGTTGGATGGGAGGGGGAGGGGGGGGATCAGACGCTATTTCATTCTATTCCAGCTTGAGATCTCTTTGTCTTCACGCCATGCATCATTCATTTATCTTCAAGACATAAAGATTTGAGGAAGTGCAGTTGTTTTTATGCTGGTTGTAGTATTTTAAACCCAAGTCTAATTTCATGATAATTGCCTATGGGAAACTAAACGCAAATATCAACCCTACTTCATGAAGATGAACAAAATCCGGTTCTAATTGCCCAATCATGTTTGTGTTTTATTGTATGGAGCAAATTGCTGAGGAAATTAGATATAAAGCCAGATTCAGAAGCAACAGAAGATCCATATTTCCTATTCCTTAATGGTATGAATAAGGCCAGAGTTAAATGTTGGAGTTGAAATGAAAGAGATTCCTACAGTACAATATTTATAGTTATACTGTTAATGCAATACCACAGGCCTCCTCACTCAACACCATCTCCAATTCACAAATCCTCATGCTTATGCAGTCATGGCCAAAATCTAGTGGAAAGCCTTCCCAAAAGAATGGAGCTCATTATAACAGAATGGAAAAGGAATAAATCTGAAATTTAATGGTTAACAAACACAAATGGTTGTGATTGTCAGTGGTGCACAAACTTTCATCCATGATCTTGTTTAAATGGAGGTCACCAATTGTTCAAGGGCAAAATATGCCTGCTTTTTTAATTAAATAGAGAAACTAATTATCATCTTAAATGCCCTGAAAGAGACGTGAGCAGAGATTCAGACCCCTCCTACCCTGCTTTCAAATCGCTCTCCAAAGCCCTTATTTGTCAGTTCCGCTCTTACTCAATCATCAGTTCTCTCTACAATAGCTTGAGTATGTCAATAACTCGATAGACCGTGGGGTTGGCGCTGATTAAGTGTGTCGTGACTTTGTAACAGGAGTCGGATCAGTCACAAGCAAGGACGAGCGATGTGTTAAGATTAAAATGCTCCAAGTCAAGCTGTTTTAGAAAGACAGTGTGGTGTAATGAAGCAGAGTCACTGTGACCTCCATGATGTTGATTATTTACCCACACCAGCATGTCGCTCATGAGGTTGTTCCATTTTAATCACTTTACTTTTTTCATCATTGAAGACAATGCGCTTTTTTTTAATCCATTTTTATGGAGCGTACATGACCTCCCTCTGAATGAAATGTCACTATAGAAGCCATATAGAGATTATTTAAACTGTTACAGAAAACCAGTCAATACATTCTGACCAAGGACTCAATTGTGCTGTGGTTAAAACATTCAATTTTCATCCAAGAGGACAATCCTAGCATGCAGATGACTGTTCGAGGACTGCTCAAGGACCTAACTGTGGCTTTCTGGCTGTCCTGGGATTTCAATTCACAACCTTCTGATGGCTAGCTTTAAAACGTTTAACCGCTGAGCTACCACCAGGCTCGCTATGTTTAAACAGTGGATATGGTGTGACCTTTAAAGTTAGATCGACTTGTAAAATGTCACCCGACCTGCACGAGCTTAGCATTAATGAGACACTCTGAGTGGTTTCCTTTTTTCCTTGGAACAAATGAAACATAATTCTTACCAATTCCTAAGTAATCATTTGCACAGAATATTATTTATTGCACATTTGTCCTATAAAGTAAGTGTACTGTCTTGTATTTTAATTGCTGAAATATAAAAGAAAACTATTTTGATCCAGAATGGTTGTGTCCTTGTCCAAGAATCTGATCAATCTCTGCTGGACATTGTGGTCCAAAGCCCAGATAAAATGAGGAGGGCTGTGTCAGGAAGGGCATCTGGTGTAAAAAAAAACTTGTGCCAAATCAAATATGCGACTCAGATGATCTGTATAATGGACCCTTAATGGGAGCATTCGCATTCGAAGCACAGCATCTAATTATTGCATGACGAAACTGACTTCTAAATTTGTGGACTACATCCTTACCCTCACACTTGAGTTTAGGGAAGTAACCAGTCCAACTCTGAAAGACCTGTGAATCAGGCCATTTCACACAAGGCACAATTGATTTGCACAATTCCCAGGAACGGTTGCTACTCCCTTCCAACTTCCTCCCTGGTAAATGTTCACATGATAATTTTTCTCCTTACTTTCTCCTTACAGCAGTTGGAAGTATTCACCTAGTTGGTTTGAGAGAAAGACAAAGAAGAAGTCAATCCTTGCGTTATGCCTAATATTATTGGAATTTCAAAAAAAAACGTAAAGAGCCACACTCTTGCGTGCCTTTCTACTTTATCAGCTATGGCTGTGTAGGACAGAGGATGAGATCAGTGCGTGCTACACGCACACAGACATTTCAGAAGAGACTGATGGCACAGATAACCTCGCATTCATTTTTATTGTTCATGTTTGATAGGTTTCCATATCAGACTCGATCTGTGCCTGAGTACACCGTAACATGCTCAAGGCCACCAGAATGATTATGTTCTCACTGATCAAAATGAACCAGACTTTGGGGTCAAGTTTTTTTTTTTTTTTGGAAACGATCCCCAGGCCCTGATGTGAAAACCCCCTGAAGCTGATTGGTTCAACCAGGTGTTTTTTGAACAGGGAAACCCATTTCAAGTGCAGAATTGTGGTACTTCATGAGCAGAGTTAGGATTCGTTGAAGTAGTATAATGGTCTGGTAGTAATACTCAGTCACAAGCCAATACCGGATTTGACCTACACGTGAGTGCACACCTGAACATCACACCCATATGTGTTTGTTGAACATCAGATACCAATAATAAGCGACCACTCTGCAGGGAAGACTTTCCAAAAGATTCTGGAGCACGGCTAAGAGCGTTATTGATGTCAGGCACAATTGTCTGGCCAGAAGGTGTGACATTTCAAATCATCCCAAAGATGTTCAGTGGGGGTGAAGTCAGGGGGTTCTTTAGTACTTTCACTCCAACCTTGGCAAAATCTGCATTGTGCATTGTCATGATGAATACATTTTAGTCGGGGAAATTGTAGATTTGTGTGCATTCTATACAACTGTGTGTTTCAAGAAAAATTCCATATTGCGATTGTCCCACAAAAAATAAAGTAAATGAAAATAATCTGTTTCAGTCTTCCAAAAATATTACCAATATTACAAAAAAAACATGCAAAAATCACATATACAGTATATATCACCTACTATATATGAACGCATGATGAAGGCAATGCTGGTATTGTGGGTTGAGTCATTCTGGATAGCTTTTGCTAACTGAATGAATGTGTAAAATTTGTTAACTCACTTCCCTTGGCTTTCCACTGAAGCAAACAAGTTTTGATTGGTTCCCAGATATACGCACAACTTAATCGCCATTCAGTTCGGCTCGGTTAGTTCGCCCGTATGCCGAAAATGTTTTGTATGCCGAGGCAAAATTCTTGTAAGATTTTTATTCTTAAGGCGAAAGCTCATAAGGCAGGGTATCCATATGCTGAGGTTCCACTGTTTGCACTGTTTGGAAATATAATGTAGCTCTGGCACCACATCATGGCTGTAGGGGTCCTGGTTCAATCCTAAACCCAGCTTTCTGACGGTGTGGAGTTTCTGCACATGTTCCTCCAGTGGGTTCCTCCAGGTTAACTGCTTTGCTCCAGTCACCCAGTAGGTGGTGGATTCAATAGTCTAAATTACCACAAGGCATGAATGAATGTGTGACCGGTGTTCCATCAAGGGTGTATATCTGCCTCACCTACAGCGCTGGCTCCAGATCACCATGATAAAACTTGTTTCATGTATATAGAATTATATTTTCCAGGCAGATCTGATTCAATCAATTTGATTCAATGTTAACGAATACGCACACACTCACACACACACAACCAGCCCCAAAAACATCTACAGCTCTTCTCCCCTCAGAACCTGGTCTCCATCTCAAAATATACCATCTGGTGTCTGGTCAAAGCTGCTGGACAGCGTCCAATCAATCTGTCTGATGTCTCTGAATGTATGACTGATGTACAGTAATTCCTACATAAAATACAACCTGACACAGACAGCATCTTTCAGCATGTCCTTAATGAAAGAGAAGATAAGAAGCATTATACAATCCACTCAGCTCTGTTCATTCAAAGCCTGTACCTGTTAGAAAACTTTAATATAGGGGATAACATAGTGGTTATACATAATGTTTGTTATTCTGAGGTAAAAACATTAGCACCATACCTGTAGCATACTTACCTCAGCATCAGGGACCCAAAAAAGAAAAAAGAAAAACTCCTCTCTCTGTTAATTAATTCATCCTGTAGGAAAGCTAATTCCATAATCCGTCCATATCTCCAACAAAGCAGGAACAGTCTTTCTATCTCTTTATTATTTCCCAGAGAGGAGCTGTGCAGGTCCTCGCCGCCCTGAGACTGACTGACTGACTGACTGACAGCCACGAGACTGAAGGAAGGTTTGAAAAACCGGCACGCGCGGCTCTCTGCGTCTCCTGGCAACGCTGCAGAGGTTTGACGCGATAACGAGAAGAGCGCTGTGGAAGGCCAAAAGCCTCAGAAACACTTGAAAAAATGTCTCATCTTGTAATTTTAGAAATGGGTCACATAGGCAAATAAATAGCACAAATACACATGATCACGTGTTTTTATTGCTGTTTGAGTAATAATAATAATAATAATAATAATAATAATAATAATAATAATAATAATAATAATAATATGCTTATTTTGAGAGCTCTACATTTGTTTAGGTAAATGGGCTCCCTTTTCTTTTTGCTAACATTCTTGGGACCTGTGGTGCTGTGTTTTCACTATGCAAAATTTTTGTAAGCTAAATTAAAATGAAAAAATGGCAATATATGTGGGGTTTTTTTTTTTCAACACAACCAAGGCAATATGATGAAGATTCTTAAAATTAACATTTTTTTATGACATTTTCCATAGAAAATAATGTAAATGCAGATAAGCTGTTCCAGCCACCCCAAAAAAATATTACTAATATTACCAATTTCCAACACTTTAATCATATTGTTGCATATAAAAGCATTTAGAAAAGGCATGTAAATTGATTTAAATATGAAATAAATAGACATTAAACCTTTTAACGTTTATTTATGATTCCTCTTGAAAAAAATAAAATAAATAAGTAAAATGGGCTCCATTATCTTGCAATCATCCTTGCTAACATTTCTGGGCCCCATGGTGCTGTGTCTTCACTAAATTTTGCACAAAATGCAAAAAAAAAAAAAAAAAAAGCATAAAAATATGTTAAAACGCTTGGCTTTTCATTGCCACAGTTTTGAACAGCTCCCGAACGTATCGATTTGGCTCAGTTCAGTCGTCATACAGTATGCCAATGAAAATTTCTTACAAAATTTTAGTTCTTATGGCAAAAATTCATGAACTTATAGAAACAGCTATTGTGATTGTGATTATTTTTCTCTTCAAAGAATCACAAAAAAAAAATTCCATAAGTGTAGTAGTATAGCAGGGGGTTATATAGACAAATAAAGGGAGTTTTTACTTTCATAACTGTGTTCTGTTATTTGCCACAATCAAAAGTTCTGGTTTGACTTCAACGCCCATCATAATAGCCTATAATTTGTTTTTAGAATTTGCCATCATTATCATAGTTTTACTTTTGAGTCAAATTTCTGTCTTACATTTTTCTGTAATAGAATTATTTCATGAATAATTATTTGAAATGCTGTTTCAACACAATCAAAATCCCATAAATCTAATTCAGTATTTTTTTATTCCTAGGATATGACTTAGCTGTAAACAGTTATAAAAATATTATTTAAAAAAACTATTGTTAATGCATTATTTTTAAAATAACAATGATTTGTTATTGCTTCAGAAAGATTGTTTTTTACACTCAAAGATAATTGCAGCTATAACACATGTCTATTTGATCCCACTTCACAGTTTTTTTTTTTATGTGTTGTGTTGAAGTGTGATTAATACATACTGTATTTGACATGTTCTCTGCACATCACATTGATGTTCAGTGATCTTTTTTTACCTGACACTTTAAAGTGTGATTAATGCCTATTAACACATGATGATACATCAGGTTAAAGCCTTTGATATTTTATTCATATGATATTTTGAGTATGTCATTGTTTTTGCATTGCACTAATGGCATGATTAGTGCTAATTGGACACATTTTCTACTCCCATCTATTTTGAATAATATCAGTTTACATTTATAAATATAATTTTTAAAAAATTATAAGAGTTACTTTTGAAACTTTCCATTCATTTGTTATAATGTGTTAAAAATAAATGTGAATAGTTCTAGATAAGGACATCTGTCAAATGGCATGAATGCAAAAATAAAATAAACCCAGAGTATGGATTACTAAACCAAGAGTATTAAATAATAATAATAATAATAATAATAATAATAATAATAATAATAATAACACTTTTATTTAATAGATCTTTTACTGGTATGAACAGGTATGTGTATAGATTTCAATTTAAGTGGGTATCCTTTTAGCAGTCCGTACTGTAATTTCTTTCTACGCCTCTGTAGGTAATGTAATTTAAAGGTTAAATTTTAATCTTGCCAGATTGTGGCAGTTTAAGTTACCACTATTGCCATATTAACATTCCATTCAGTGACTTCTGTTTTTTTGTTTGTTTGCTTGTTTGTTTTTTTACTATTTACAAATAATAAAAATATATAAAAAATTTAATAAAATTACTCTGTATGGTCTGCTACTGGAGGTGGTCTATGTTGGCTGAAAGTTGAGGGTTGACAAAACACACTGGGTGACACCAATCATTAAAAAAAAAAAAATTAAGGCATTATGACCCTTTTCGTCTTCCACAGAAATGGGCGGTGAAGTGAGCTTAGGAGGCGTAGCTATGAGGGAGAAATGAAAATACATGAAGAGTGATGCAGTAGAGAGAATTCAGTAATACACAGGAGGCTTATCCTACATTCTGAAATGAAAAGGGGAAATGTAATAACTGTCCTGTTTAACACACACTTCTCATAATCATGTGTGAATGATGATTTCTCTGAAGACTCATGCTGTCTGGTAGGCAATCAATACAGCTGTAAGTTTACTGGCTGTTGATTCAGCACATGTGTACGTCATAAACATCTTCAAGAAATAGCCTTAGTGGGGAAAAATAAATAAATATTAAGAGTCAGTCTTCCAAGGGGTGTTTGATGGCTGAGATCAGATGGGTGATTTCATAGCTGGAGTGCCATCAAGATATTACAACTATGTATTTATGCAATGTAAAGGTAAGCCAATACTAAATTAAAGCATTAATAAAAATATGCAAAATAGCAGAATCTGTACGTTTTTTTTTTTTTTTTTTTTGTAGCTGCTGTCTGATGTTTAGCTGATTTAATCTGATTATGAAATCTTTTGGGGGTTTTGCAGGGGATTATCTCACTCCAGTCTTGTCCTGTCCTCCAATTATTATGATATTCCAGTTAAGCCAATTTCCTTTTTTTTTCTCTTTTTTTTCGTTTCTTTGTTTCTTTCTCTTTCGCCGCCTTCCTTTTTGTTGCTGGAAAGGTTCCATCATGCTGCAGTATTATTTTTATAATCATTTTATTACATTTATCATTGAAACGAAGCTCAAACTCATTTACACAGAAATAAGATTTTGTTGCTTGGTTCTAGGCTTTTATTCTACCCCCATTGGATCATTTGATCTGCAAGATCTAGCACAGATACTCTTTCTGTCACAAATGTCCCATTTCCATAACCAGGCTTGGGACCAGCGCTGCACTGGCTGTACGGTTAAGGGTCTTGCTTAAGGACCCAACAGTGGTGACCTGGTGTTTGTGGTGGTGCTCAACCCTTTGATCCTCTGATCCACAACCTCAACCACCTAAGCCACCATTCAAATATCAATAAGATAATTGATTTCACAAAAAAAGACAGAAAATATTAATAAAACGCAAACAACACCAGAATCATGTGTAATATTTACTAATGCTAAAGATCATATCACAGCACTGTTGAATACTGTATTCATATATGATTGCTCAGAAAGCATTGGTTGGTTTCCTGTAACACTAGTCCATCTGCAAATCACAGATAAATAACAATGTGCTCTTTCTAACATGTTATTGTGTTTTTGGTAACGAGTCAATCAGCGAATTGCGATGGACATTCCATAAATTCCCTCATTGTTTATACTGTTTTATCCTGTATACAAGGTTGTGGGGGGCCTGGAGCCTATCCCAGTAGACTTAGGGCACACAGCGGTGTACACCCTGGGTGGGGTGCCAATATATCGCAGGGCATAAACACACACACACACACACACACCACAGGCAATTTGGGAATTCCAATTAGCCTAACCCACATGTATTTGGACTGTGGAAGGAAACCGGAGAACCAGAAATAAACCCACCAAGCGTGTGGAGAACATGTGCAAACTCCATGCACACAGACCTCGAGGTGTGAGTGCTAACCACTGCGCCACCATGCCACCTATCCCATAAACTGATTTTAAAGAAAAAGTTTTCTTGCAAGACATGTTTAATTGTCATTCATGGAAGGAGTCTCCAGTGTCAGAGCATTGTGTTTATAACAGTCTAAGAAAAGGACAGAGGAGTTCTCAAGAACAGAAAAAGAAAATTGTGTCTTTTTTCTTATTTTAATCAAATTGAAAGAGAAAATAAGAGAGGCTAATGAAGGAATGACTTTTTATAGCTTCTAGAATGTAGAACAAGTTAGAAGAGGAAGCATCATTGTTTTATAAATGGGTAAAAAGTATGATGTGTCATTCAATTAAAAAAAACTCTACTTGTGGTGTAAGAGGAATAAAACACGTTATAATGTGCAGTAATATTAACACTAGAATGTTTTATTTTCTACATAATGGACAAATTGCAACAACAAAAACTTATCAAATGCATTTACAGTTATTTCATGTTTATGCTGAAATACAACAAGGTTTATGTTAATTTTTGTATTTTTTTTATGCCTGTGTAAAATATGCATGTGATATGTTATAATACAGGATGCACTGTATGTTTTATGTTTTATATGTTATATATTCTGCATGTTCCTATGTTTATGTTTCATGTTTATGCGCAAATCCCACTATGTTTCTCAACTTGAGTTCAGAAGATGATTGCCATGAGGCTAATATTGTATTGGCTGCTTATCCCGGAGTTCCCCCTGATCCCTTTTGTCTACTGGCTTTAACACCCCCCACACCACCCCACATCCCACCCCCACCCCACCCCCCCACTGTTTATTGTACGCAGCAGATTTAATCCGCTCTGCCTGTCAGTCTCGCTCGTGTGTATTCTTCACGCTTATAAATCACACAAATATGCATCAGATGCTCGGTGCGAGGTCAAAGCAGTGTTTTACTGTCCCAGCAAATCCATTCAGCATGGCTGTAGAGCAATGTGTACGAAAAAATTAAAAAAAGCTGTCCAAATAAGAATTTTTAAACCTTTTTTTTTTTCTTCATTTAAACGTTCAACTGCTCACTGAGCAGAAAGATATTTTAAAAGAACAATCATCTGAGCTGAAGTGCTTTGAAAACACGCGATGCCACATTGACAGGAAGGATGCGCGGGGTGTCAATGACCATCTTCTGAAGAATTTAGCCTTGATGGGACAACAAGGGTAGTTTTATCTTGTGTATTGTTGCAGGGAAACTGAAGACTCTGCCAGGGAACACAAGGTGGGGTACATCCTGAATGGTATGCCAGCTCATTGGAGGCGCAAGAACTATCACTCACACACTATGATCATCACACATTCATCACACAAGTTACAGTAGAAATGCCAATTATCTTACACTGCATGCCAGATTAGGAAAGGAAACCCATCAGACGCGGCAAAGAACGTACAGACAAACCAGAGGTGAGAATCAAACTTCTTATCCTGAAGGTGCGAGGCGACACAGCTAACCCCTGAACCACTGTGCCGAGAGACAGATGTTCTACAACTCCATAGAATGAAGTTATTATGATACAGTATAAGTAATAATTATGCCTCATGATTACAATTAATATATGAAACATGGGTATGATGAGAGTCTGAGTCGACAGAAATTATTTAATATGTGATTATTATTATTGTTGTTGTTGTTAATAATAATAATTAATAACAATTATTATTAATAATAATAATTTGATTATTAACTAGTCAAAGCATACAAGTAAACAAAAGGCAATTTCAGATATTTTATGTTTATATACATTTTCATTTATAGATATCTATACATATTTCCTCACATTTTTCAAATGCATTTTAATTTTTTCCCTGTAAAGTTGCTTTGCGACTAAAAAAAATGCTATATGAATTTAAAAAACAGTCCAAAATGATGATAATGATGATGATGATGATGATGATTATTATAACATCGGTTTACTTGTTCTAAGGACCGTGTTGAAAACGTACTATTTAAATTAAGACAAATCTCAGTCCCAACCTCTGGAGACACACAAACAACACAGATCCTGAGAAACACGCCAGCCACAAGAAAACCTTCACAGATCCTTCACCAGCTGGCAGCGAATCATTTTCAGTTATGATCACATGAAAGGCGACAGCATAAACAAAGCAAGCTGCCAGTGCTGAATGACTCGCCAAATGCGGCCAACAGCTTCCTGGCAAGCGGCAGCAAAATAATGAATAATGAAGATGGACTGTTTCTAAACAGTTGGTCAATAATCACATCTAAATAAGAATGGAAGGAGCAGATCTCCTCCTCCGGCGTTGCGAGTCGTCCGTGTTAACAAGCCGAGGCAGTGATGCCGGCCTTGAAATTGTTATTGATGAATAGGAGTCGATCTTTGACCTGGAAACCCGGTTGACTTTTGACCTAGACAGCCAGTAAAGAGCGATACTCGATGGTAATGATGCAGACATGCTCTCTAACCATTGCACTTTCATGCATATAAATGACAAAGCAATGCAAAGGCAATTATGGAAATCAGAAAATCTTGCCATCCTGTCTAAGTGTAATGGAACCAGAAGTGACATTTTACTATGACTTTTTTTTTTTTCTGTGTGTATAAAGCTTACAATTATCATTTCTCCTACGAGATTTGTTTGTTTATTTATATATATATATTTTTTTTAGATTTTAAAACTGTTTCAATTATTGATTCAGTGGTTCTAAATGTTGTGCATACTGCGATGCTTTTCTGCTCACCATGGTCGTAAAGAGTGATTATATGAGTTCATAAGTATATCTTTTCTGGTAACTGGTGATTTTCCTCTGACCTTTCCTTCCATCAACAAGGCATCTCTGTCGTTCGGTCGCACAATTCTGTGCTACATTGTTGTGTGTGAAAATCCCAGGAGATCAGCAGGGTCTGGAATACTGAAGCAGCCCATCTGGTACAAACAACCATGCCACAGTTTAAATCACAGACATCACACTTTGTCTTCATTCTGATGTTCAGTGTCAACATTACCTGAAGCTCTTCACCTGTATCTCTATGACTTTGTGCATTTTGTTGCAGCCACATGATTGGCTAGTTAATTAGCCACACGAATGCCCATGTGCACCTTGTAAAGTATGTATTGTAATACATTGTATAACATTAGCTTATCTGTACAGGAAATGAAATATAAAAGCATGAAACATAGAGTATTTTGTAATTTAAACAAAAACAGTCATAAATGGAGATATGATTATACAAGCACAGCAAAGGAATCAATTTATTGGTGTGTCTGAATCTGCCGCGATAGGTAGCGATATGATTCTTTCCGCTTGTTAATTCGCATTTGACCTATTACATCACAGACCAAAACAATCAGCAAACAAGTTATCTAGTGGCAACCTGAAAAAACACTATCCGTTGGGGTTAGTGTTTTATTTGAAGGCAGACCACCCAGCCATGCTGTTAGCAGCTTCTTCAGCTGGTTCTTGGTCTATGGCTGGGGCAGGAACTGTGGACCATGTGCAGAGTTCCTAGGCTGATTTCTGTGCCCAGTTGAGTTATATGTTCAATCGCATATACGTACAACGTTGACATTTATTTTAAAAGTCCAGTTTTAGTTAGACTAACATAATTAATCAGACTAACTTCTTGTCAGGTACTTGTACTTGTTGCTTAGTTACTTGTGTGCACAATACCACACAAATACAATAGAAGCTTTAATAGTTCACTTATTGTGTGCGCCATAAAAATTTATTTAATAAAAGAATACAATAAGTGGAATACATTTTCCCAAGCACACAGAATTCATGTCTCAGAGCTCCAGAGTCCCTGGATCACTTCCGAGCTTGGCTTACTGTCTATGCACCATTTTGAAAGTTCTCACTGTGTCTTGAGGGGTTTCCTCCAGCTTTTTCCAACTCCCGAAAAACATGCTGGTAAGAGGATTGTTTGCATTAAATTGTCTCTAAGAGTAAATGTGTCCTCATGATGTCCTGTGCTGGACTGGACTGATGTTCCGTTCAGGCCGGATTCACTCCCAAGATTGACACTACAGCCATAACCAGGACTAACCACTGAATGAATGAATAATGAAGGAATATTAAGTGGTAGAACATGTTCAAGTGAAACTGAAATTAAGTTCAGACAAATATGTTTATAAAGTCCATACAACTCTGGACTCCCAGCATGCCTAATTTCATTTGATTTAACCATGTGTCTATGTGCAGTCTCAGTCAGCCGTGACTGCCCATGTGCACACACACACACACACACACACACACACACACACACACACACACACACACACACAAAGAGCCTTGGCCATGGTGCAACTGTGCTGTCTTGCATTGTCCCGCTTGGGCACACCTGAGGGACCAGTATGTCCTATCTGTGCAACTCCAGTCTCTCTGTTCACATAAACACTAACCTGAGGATTGAACCAAATCTACCATGTTTTTTTTTCCCTTAACATCCCATTTTATTCTCTATAATAAACCCCACTTATGAGCAAATACCTCATTATCATACCTGATTCAACTCACCAGCTAATCAAATAAAGTCTTCATAGACTGGATTTGCTGTGTTACAAAAAGAAAACAACAAATCACAGCCATTTTGGAGTTCTGACTTTTCTGCTTTCCTGCTAGTGAAGATAATTAACTGCACTTCTGTCACCCTTAACTAGATGATTTATTTACCATAGTAACGGTGGGCAAAAATCCTGAGGTCAGTGGGATGATTCATGGTACTTGTGGCGCTGCACTTCTTTTCACAGCCTGAGCAGAAAGGCAGCTTTCAGAAACTCCCTTTGCTGCAGGTAGCCATAGCAACTGTTCTGAAGGCTAGGAAGCCAGGATGATGGCTATTTAGCGAGCCTGTTTTAGAATGAAGCAGAAAGAGCAAAGAACACAACAAAGTTTACATGTATATGAGGCAACATCAAAAACTGAACTTTGCATCTGAATCCATTTCTTTTACTATTGCTGATTTGGGCTTTTCTTTGTTCTTTTGATTAAAAGCTTGATTGCCCTGGATTTTTTTTTTTTTTTAATTGGCCCCTGGATCCAAAACCTGCTGGATTTGGATTCTTAAGTTCAAATTTGAACCTTACAAAAAAAAAAAAATTAAAAATAAGTCTTAAAAAACTTTCCCCAATTTGTGGTTTAGGTGAAGAGATGAACTGAAGTGAGAAGATGTATTGCAGCCCCTAAACCCACAAATACTCTTTCCAAGCCCAAATATCCTCTATGCACTTTTACCAGATCAACAGTCTCCCTCACATAGACAGACCTTTCATAGATTCATCTATACTTATAGGAACTACGTTTTTCAGATGTACAAATTGGTTCCAAATTACTCTCTTATCAGGTGCAAAAGACTCTATTCCAGACATAAGACATTCCTACATAAGTTTTCAATTTAATACAAAGACACCTTTGCCTCTCTTGGCCTCTCATTAAAACTCAGAACACCATCTGCGACCATAAAAATCACTTTCAGAACCTTGTCCTCCGACAATGCTGTTCCTGATTCGCAGACCTTGGTTTAGACCAAATTCCTTGAGATCAATCAAGAGACTCTAGTGTTGGATTGAACCAACAGATCCCCTCTCGGAACCATAACCTACAGATACTCTCACAGACTCAACCAATAAATCCACTCTGAGACTTACAGTATAACAAACAATTCCTCAAACAGAGTCATAACCACTACATCATCCTCAGATGCATTACCAACAGATTCTCTCTCAAAATTAAACAAATGGATCCACTGTCGAATTTATAATCTACAGATCCTTCTGTTAGACCTATAACCAACGAATCATTTCTCACAGTCAAAACCAGCACTGGATCCTATCTCAGGCTCATAATCAGAGTCTCTCATAGACCTATAACCAACAGATACTTCGCCAGGGTCATAACCAACAGATCCACTCTCAAGCTCAACCAATGGATCTTCCCTATCAGACACATGACAGATCAGGATGAACAGATCCTCTATCAAAGTCATAACCACCACATATTCCTTTGACACATAACCATCAGACCCTGTACCCATCAGGTCCTTGGGCTCATAATCAACATATCCTCTCCAAAACAACCTCAACAGCCCACTATCATACATATGTCCACATCCATTGCATATCTTGGACCCACAGCCTCACTTCCATAACCACAGCCTCCCCGTCCCAGACCTACACCCCCTTCACCAGGCACAGTGACTGTTCCCCAGGCCAACAAGACCCTTTACTTTACCTCCTATAGGTTCATTATCCATCTCTTCCAGGCTGCTACATCTTTTCTCCGAAAGTGCTAGAAAGAGAGAAATCTGTTCACCCTCACACTTCAAGTTATCCAGTTATGTATGTGAATTGCTCACTGTTTGCTAATCTCTATGCTCTATGCCGAACTAGAATTTAGGGCAGACCTGGAATCACCTTTACTGCTGAAAATGGGGATGGCAGTCTTCCTCTGTGATGACAGGAAGAAGAGAATGAAAGAGGTGCGAGAATGTGATGTGTGAACATCGTGTCAACGACTGATTCTTTTCTCTTACACACGTTTTGTCTTTGTCTATGTCTTTGTGTCTCAGCAGTAGGTGACAGGCAGTCTGATCCTGGGGGCTGTGGCTGGATCATGGTGCTTATAGCGCGCATTTGTGGTATACTAGGAAGCCTCTTTTCCCACAGGCCTAATGGCAGATTAAAACAGCCACTCTGAGAGATTAAGACATAATTTAAATTGTAAACACACACGCGCACACACACGCGCACACAGAGGGGAGGAATCCTTCCATAATTAAAGCAGGTACACATCAGACCTGAAGGGGTTGAGAAAACGAATACCAGTGCAGGAAAGCAAAATCAAATTAAACCTGCACAATGAACGGATTTTCAGTTGTGCTTATTTGCTTTTGGTCCCATTAAACTGTGAATATTTACACATATATACTGTATGTATGCACATAAATTTATGAGGACACTCAGACATAGGGTTTGGAAGCGGTGCTTAAATTCTTCAGTAAATATTAATGTATCTGAGATTGGTGTACCATAAAAGGTATAAACATGGTGCAAAGTAGGTTTTTTTTTTTTTCTTCGTTCGTTCAGTATGTGGAACGCAAATTAAAAAATAATTGTTTTTGCAGTCTGAGTGCAGCCCACATACCTTGTTATGAAGGTTCTACTTAGCTATTTCACATGAAAAATCATTTGTCTTGGAGATAATACTGATATATATACTGATCTATATTTTTTTCACGAGATATAAATATGGTGTATAACATAGACCTTGTGTAGCTGAATAGATACTTGTAACTTAATATTACACCCAGTTACAAAAGCGAGTACTCACATATAATTTAAGCAAACATTTTAATATATCTTCCTAAAGGACAATACTATAGAAATGAAACTTGGATATATATTTAGAGGAGTCGATGTGCACTTCGTATAACAGGATGGATTTACTCGCCTCTGAAAATAACTCATCATACAGCCATTATTGTTAAAATAGCTGGCAACAAAAGTGAGTACACCCTAAGTCAGGGGTGTCCTAATCCAGTCCTGGAGGGCCAGTGACCAGCACAGTTTGTAATTCACCAACACCTAAACACACCCACTGAACCTAGTAATTAACAGATTAGTTAAATCAGCTGTGTTTGAGAAGAAGAAGCACCAAACTGTGCTGGACACTGGCCCTCCAGGACTGGATTTGGACACCCCTGCCCTAAGTGATAACAGCTGTACATCTTTAACTCTGCCAAGTCACATGTCCTATTTATCATGTTCATTTGTCAGTGGAAAAGTATGTCTTCAGACCTGAAATCTACTGAGCACATGTGAGGCGTCCTTAAGCAGAAGGTGGCAAAGCAATGTGTGTCTAACATCCAGCAGCTCTGTGATATCATTATGGACGAGTGGACAACATGTGCAGCAACAACATGTGCAGCTCTGGTAAATTCCATATACAGAAGAATTAAAGCTGTGCAAGATAACAATGGTGCTCACAAAAAATATTAACACTACTCTAAAGTATATCCAAGTTTTCTTTCTTTTGTATTGTATTGTCCCTTGAGAACATATAATAAAGTGGCTACTGAAATGTAAGGGGTGTACTTACTTTTGTGAGATACTATATATAAAGCCAAGGGGGCAAAAGATCACATGGAAAAAGACCTTCATTGAAGGCATAATGGCCAACAACCTGTCATGAAACAAAGCCGAGATCACCAAACAGCTCAGGTACAATAGCGAGTGATTGCTGACCAGTGTGCTGTACAGCGCTGAAGGGTCTAATTCTAAGTAAGAAATAAAGCTATAATTTTAACAAATGGCTTTATATAGCTCTCATGTTGCCTGGTAAAAGAAATTTAAAATGAATAAATACACAATAAATATGAATGTTTTTTTATTTCAAAATGGAAAAAAGATATATACAAACAAATGTTTTAAATAGTTTTAGACTTGAAAACAATAATTGTTATTTATTTATTTATTTATTTGATTGATTGATTTTTGGATTTCAATACAAGAGATATAATCAAATGCTAGCAAAAATATATAGCTTTTTTGTTTGTTTTGTTTTTTATTTAATTAAAATACAGCTGGTCATGAGTGTGGACTCCTGGACACTACTGCATGTGTGATAAAGAGAAATGAAAGAGGCATTGAGGTGAAACGTGGCTCATTCCTCGAAAAGCATCTCATTTGAATAATCTGCATTCAGAGCGAGTTTCTGTGCAGTCACGCTCCCTGACCCTCGCTGTGTTTGTCTCTGACCTACATTCATCTCTTTCTCTGTGTGTACAGTGGCACATGTGGCATTGTGTGTGGTGTTTTAGGGCAAACACACCAGAAACACACCAGAAACACACATACACACACACACACACACACACACACACACACACACACACACACTGTCAGAGCCTAAGGCTGATTTTACACTGGGGACTCGGGCATGGATTTGAGTACACTTGACCCCAAGGTCTGGATGGTCTCGGGTCGACTTGAAAAAGTGGTCTCGAGCACAATACGGCATTTGAATCAGGTATGAAAGCGAACATTATCAAAGCACGGACCAGGACTGCTGTTTAGGATGTAACATCATCATCACTGAGTGTTTCATGCGTAGGATGCCTCAAGGCTGTGTCGCTCTTCTGATATCTGTGTAATCATGCAGCATGTGCCAATCTCGATCTTGGCTGATAGAAAGTAGGAAGGCTTGTGTGAAGGTTGTTCTGTCCTTGACCTTGCTTTCAAAATACCAGGAGTAATAATAGGCGTAGTGCAAAGGTTGACATTGCCCCTGTACTGTTTACATGTTCTCCCTGTTCTGGGTGGGTTTCCTCCAGGTTTCCCCCACAGCCCAAAAACATGCAGATTAGGCTAATTGGTGTTCCTAAACTGCCCGTGTTGTTTAAATGAGACCGAATATGTGTGTGTGTATGTGCCCTGCGATGGATTGGAACCCCATACAGGGTACCTCGCTTCATGCCCTGAGTCCCCCTGGGATAAGCTCAAGTCCCCCTGACCCTGAATACAGGATAAAGTATCATAGTAGGTGAGGGAGTAAGTGAGTTTCTTTCACTGAAAATAGTTGGGTGTGATATGCATGAAGTTGGCTACAGTACAAATACCGTAATTCTATGAAACAAACATCAGTCTAATGTTTTTTTTTTTTTTTCGCTAACCTCTGAGAATTGAAGCTATGTGTTATCAAATACAATGGAATGAATCGGAGGATGTAAAGAACACATGCTAGGTCATGCCACACCTGCTGAGGGGGCAAACACACAAAACATCTCAAACGCATGAAGATTTCAGGACATGAAGGTATGCACTGTATGTTAGAATAAGAGACTGTGTGTGTGAGTGAAAGGTAGAAAGTGGAGTAAAAAGCGAGCAGTGCTTTGATCTCACAACGCTGGTGCAGAAGCAGCTGAACAGCCGAAGGGTTAACCACACTCCACACGCTCCACCGGTACTGTTTCAGGTACTCCATCCTGTACAGGGCGCTGATTTACAATTCAAATCTCTCTCCAGCACACTTCCAGTCCAATATACACCTTTTCCCGACTGTTTCACCCTGTAATATTCAAATACCTAAATGAGGAGAGGCATGCTGTCCTGCATTATTGTGTGTGTGTGTGTGTGTGTGTGTGTGTGTGTGTGTGTGTGTGTGTGTGTGTGTGTGTGTTGGAAGGGGTTCAGTTTAGTCTACATTTAATTCTAAAATATATTATTTAGTAACTACAAGTTAAAGCTTAAAGGAGGAAATGTCATTAGTTTCTTCATAAGAGTGAAGAGTGGAGTCTGGACGTCCTGGTCCTGAACTAATGACTGCTTTTCATTAACAGCAGGTTTAACTACACTGATGACCACAAGGCAAATCACAGGTTTTTATATTAATATACTCTCTCTCATATATTACTGTTTCCATAGCAACAGCATCATCCACAGAGACAGGTAGGGTGGATGTGATGCCTGATCTATGGCTAATAATAAACAAGTTTTTGAAACTGTTGTTTATCAAAGAAAGAACTTGTAATTGTTGATAGTTGAAGTTTCCTGGAAGGAGATGAATGTTTCTGGAAGAGCTTTGTACCCAGAACAAAGATAGGAAAATCAAAGAAAAGATGGGTGGGGGGGGGGTGAAAGAAGGGAGGTACTAAATAAGGATAGAAGAAAGTAAGGAAAGAAGGGAGAAATAATGGATGGAAATAAGGAAGGATAGGTAAAAGACAGATGGAAGTAAGTATAGATGGATGGACTGAAGGAAGAGGGGAAAAGCAAGGAAGAAAGAATGGAAGAAAGGAGACGAAAAAGGTAAGAAGAAAGCACAGATAAGAGGAAGAAAGGATAGAAGGATGAATGGGGCAAAAAAGCAGGGAAAATGAGGGAAAGAAGAATAGAATAAAAGGAAGGAAATAAATATGGATGGACGGATGATGGAAGAAAAATATATGGGTGGATTTAGAAGGAAAGGATCAAGGAAGGAAAGAAGAGAAAGAAATGAAAGGAAGAACAACAGGAGAAGGAAAGCTAATAAGAAAAGAAGAAAATATAGACAAATGCATGAACAGAAGGAAAGAAAAGATGTACATATGGATGGATGGAGTAAGAGTTCAGAAGGAAGAAAGGATGAAAAAATGAAATAAAAAGCAATAAATAAATAAATAAATAAATAAATGTCCGTGGAAATGAAACAAATAAAAAAGAACATATAAAATGATAGAAATATATAAAATGATAGAAATGAGGGACAGAAGTGAGCCAGAAAGGAAAAATGGAAGGAGAGAAGATAATGACCGAGATTATGAATTAAAGAGGTTGTATGTATGTTGTATTACGCTTAAGGTTTTGTACTGACTTTGTTGGCCAACACAACATAAGTTAATTGTACTAGCTCTCTCCCTCTCTCTCTCTCTCTCTCTTTGCTGCCTTCTTGAAACATATTTAATAAGAGATGGCATATGACATTTTAATATGAGAACCCATGGCTATGAGATTTCCATGTTTGTGTATGATGCTAGCTGTGACAAAACCTAGTTTCTCACTCGCTAGAGTGAATGTGGGTTCAGAAGAAGAAAGAGAAGATAAAGGAGAGAAGGAATAACACCAGTCCCAACACTGTTGTGTTTAAACCCTGCAGTTATCACTGGATGTCTGATTAACTTCCCGTGTGTTATCGTTATGTCTGAGCCGCTGCTCATCCGTGTACCGAGCCCGGCGTTATTGATTCTCCACACTGATAAAGTCCTACGATGCTCCCTGAGCGTCTGACTCCGGGCACGCTAAAGCCACACAGCTAAGCGTGCTCCTCATTAGCATGCTACTGTTTCTTTTCAGTTTGCTTAATCGGCTTCTTTTTAAAGCACAATGTTCTCGGCAGCCCGCTATCGGGAGACTATGCAAATCGCTCCAGCTGACCTGCCCGGCTCCTGCTGTCAGTCACAGGCAGATTAAAAGCACATGTTAATGTGGAGGTTCTGTCTCGGGCGGAAACACCCCGCTTTGGCTACAGAAACCGCCAAGTCCTTTCAATCGGCAGCCATTAACCATCTGAATTTGCATATTTTCTTCATAAAAAGGATTCATTAAACAATTCATTGGTTCACAAGCTTTAATTTGCATACTTGTTCTGCTCTCTCACTCTGCCTTTAGCACTTTCAGCTCCAAGAAAGAAAAACAGGACAAACGAACTAATCCCTGAATCTCCAGCTCTCCTCCACCTACACAACTAATCACCCAGAATTCCTTTCTGTCTGGCTTTATTCTTATCAAATTACATTTATACTGTAGGTGTGTAACTTGATTTTTCAATAAACTTAAAAGAAAGAAAGAAAGAGCAAATGGGAAAATCTAGAAAAGAGATAAAAAAAGAAAGAAAAGAAGAAAGTAAGAAGAAAAGAAAAAAGGTATGGAATAAAATCAATGTCAAAAATAATTCTGCGTAAAAAAAGATGTGTGTGTAATTCTGTGTTACAGTATAACTCTGAAATATACGACTCTGACTATTTACAGACACAAAACTAATTTTTACAACTCCTCTGTTACGCGGACGAAGTGCGAAATTATGCCCACAAATGTTGTATGTTACACCACTGTCAAAAATACGTCATAAAGGCCACATGCACAGGCCTTACTATCTGAGGAAAGAACAAAAAGAAAGAATGAAAAAAAGAAAGAACAAGTGGAAAAAGAAAGAAAGAACATAAAGGATGAGTAGAAAGAAGGTGATGAGTGTTGAACCTAAAGGCAGATGGCGGGATGTAAGGCAGCAGATGGAAATAAACAGTGAATTCTAGCACTTTGATTTTTCTCAGTGACTTTTTCTTCTAAGTGTGTGTGTGTGTGTGTGTGGATCTGCCCTCTAACACAGAATAATACACTTAGAGGCCATTTCCCTATGAGCTAGGCAAGTGTGTTAAACACACGTATCTGAGCTTGTCTCTGGTCTCACTGTTACGTCCTGTGCGTGTGTGTGCGTGTGCTGCAGACACTGGCTGGATAAACACATTACTCATGCATGAGACGAGACCTGATCCTCGATCTCACACAGACTTCCACTGAAGGAGTCCACGCTGTAGGAGTCACACGTCTGGTGATGAGAGAGGGTCTACACCGCCATCATTAGCTAAACATCACTACAGGATGAAACGGTGGGGCTGGAATGAGGAGGTCTTATTTCAGGAAGGGAAATGAACCATCTCACGCCACCGGGATACGAGGAGGCGAGGGCTTGTGTGTGTGTGTGTGTGTGTGTGTGTGTGTGTGTGTGTGTGTGTGTGTGTGAGGGGCTTAATGCTGCGGAATTGTGAGGGACTGGAAGATGCTGCGGGGCGAGTGAGACACTGGAATACCAATGAAGTCTCCTCACACACACACCCAGTGTATTTTAGAACTCTGCATATATAAACAGAGAATAGCACAGACAGATGTACAGTAAGGAAAAATGACCACTTTTTTTTTTTGGTAGGGGCGCCAGTGGGGGAGGGGAGATTGTTGCTCTCCTGGAGTTCAGCCCATTGCTGATTTTTGATCTACAGGATCCAAAATTTTACAACCTCCAGTTCTTTAATCTGATCAAATCCTCTCCATCCTGATAAACAGAAACAAACAAGTGTGTTCACACAGTACGGAAGACCAAAACATTTTTTAAAATAAATACTAGGTACAGTTTTTTTCAGATACAACAAATGTGCGAAGCCACTGACATGTCTAAGGTAAGAAGTGATTAGCTTCATGCAGCACTGTGGGTCAGGGTGGATTAATCAGAGGAAAGAAAGAAGGAAAAATGAACAGAGATGGAAGATAAAGAAGATGGAAATAAGGAAGAAAGAAAGGAGAGAGTAGCTAAATATTTTTAGAATCAAAACTTAAAGGCTAATGGAAGGAAGGGAAAAAAGAACCCACTGACTGATGGAGGGGTGGCAGTAAGGAGAAAATGAAGGTTATGGCAGTGAAAAATGAAGTAGAAAGAAAGAAAGAAAGAAAGAAAGAAAGAAAGAACTGCAAAATATTTTGAATTAAAAGTTAAGAACCCAAAGGTTAATAAAAATATATGAAACAATGAAAAAGAAAAAAAAGATTAAGATGGTGAAATGGTATTAGAAAGGTCGAAAAAAAAGCAAGGAAGGAAGTTTTTCTATAGTTTTTATAGAATTTAAAACCTAAGACAAAGACAAAGACAGTAAAATCAAAGTAGAAAAGCAACAAAAAGGAAAGAGAGCAAGAAAGAAAAAAAGAAAATTTAGAATTAAGAGCTAAGAAACTAAAGGTTAATAAAATTATGTGAAATAAAAGGGAAATAAGAAAAGAACAGTGAAAGGAAATAATAGAGGACAGAGACAGCCAGACAGCAAGAAAGAAAAACAGGAAGAAAGAAAGAAAATGGATGGAAAGATAGAAAGAAATTAACAAGAAAGGATCGAAGGAGAGAGTTGCTATAATACTGGTGAAATAAAAAATCTAAAAACTGATGGAGGAATGGAAGTAAGGAAAGAAAAGAGAAAGATGAAGGCAGTAAGTAGGAAAAAAATGAAAGAAAGAAAGAAAATAACACCCAGATTGCCTTTTTAAGTATTTTAAAAGCAGCAGATCTCCTGGGACTTTTACACACTATACTGTATGAAGAAAATGGTGTGTAAAGGTTCATAAGGTCCCAGATGAAGCTCTTGCGTTTTTTGTTGTTTTGTTTATCTCTGAGCGTTTTATGGTCTCTGTATCTTTCTCACTGTAGAACGTTTAACTCCAAGTTGTTTGTATATGATCTTTTATCCATTTTCAGATTGATATGGAGAAACAATTAATTCTCTAAGACCATCACTTATGTCTTTCCCTCTTGACATTAAACACACAGCTGAATGCTCCAGGCCAGCAAACTGCCAAAACTTTTGCTCTCATAAAAAGGTCTGCACGCCTGCTGATGATCAGTTATTCAGAGACTGGTGATTAGCAATACCTGGCTGTAACTTAACATCTGAGGTGAATATCTGACGCTTCCTATACACTATTTGCAAAAGACATGAGCAAAACAAGTAGTCAGCATCCGTGCACTGATATCCACACCACCATCTTTCTCTCGCTCATTTCCCATCCTCTTTGTGTTCATCTTTCTCTAATATTTGGAGACAGATTGTGAAGATTAGCCGTCAGGACTGCAATAAACATCGTCTGATAGCACAAGGAGAAAAACGCAGGGCCAATGATGAAAAAACCACAACAACAACAAATGCAAAAAAAAAAAAGAAGCAAATATTTCTTATTGTAAAGAAATAATGTGATAACCCGGTTCAGGTCAGACAGAATCATACAAACATAACCAGGCAGCGAGAGGTGCTATGCTTTTATTGCTTTGTGAATGTGTTTTTATTATATCGTCTTCAGGCAAGTAATAAAAATTTTTTAAAAACTTGTATGTTTTCACAAGGAAAAGAAAAAAAATCACAATCATTTGATTTTTTCACCTATCTTGATTGTGATCCATATGTTGATTATACTGCATGGTTAAAAGTATGTGGACACATGACTGTCACACTCATTCCCATTCCAGTGTTAAAACTAGTGTAATAATCTGTCCATGCACACAAAATAATCATTTTAATGAGCAAGAAATATATTTAATTAATAACTTTCATTAATTTTGTTCAGTCTAAAAAAAAAGATGAAAAAGCTAATAAATATTTTTATAAACAATATAATGAATCTCATACTGTATATCTGTACAGGTCTAAGGATTTTAACTTTTAAATCTTGGCAAGAACAGAACCATTTGCAGTGTGGAAATGTGTGAAAGAAAGAAATTTTGAAATAAAGAATTGTGAAAATGAATTGTGTCTAAAAAGACCATATGCATAACTTTCATGCTAAGTTTTCTTTTTTTTACAAAATAAAGGTGGCATGGTGGCTTAGTAGATAGCACTGCCATCTTACATCTTCGATTCCTGCCTTCTTCCGGGTATTGGTTTTTCCTCCCACAGTTCAAAGTAGGGCTGGAACGATTCCTCGAGTAAATCGAGTAATTCAATTACAAAAAATGATCGAGGCAAAATCTTCTGCCTCGAAGCTTCGTTTAATTAATTTAAAAAGCTTGCATTTTGTTTTTGCGCAATTATTTGTTGACAGCACGCTTTTGACACAGCACGCTTCCGGGTGCAAGTTGACAGTAAACAACAACGAAGAAGCAGCGCTTAGGTCACCCACAAAGCGGAAGGAGACACAAACAGCTGTGTATTGATTTGAGGGAGCGTTCTGTTGTGACCTGCAAAATGGAAGGGAGCAATAAAAATATCAGCGAGGCCAAGAGAGGAAGAAAGCTGCAAGAGAAAACGACAGAAATTATCAGTAAAGGCTTATGTTATGCCTGAGATGTAGATTTGGAAACTTTTAGTTGCACAGCTTAGTGTTTTTGTGTAATTATTTATTTTAATGTGTGTCTTAGTTTTTTTTTCTCCTTAAAGTCATTTGAAAAACTTTTTTTTTTGCATCCGAGAAAAGGCTTTAAAATAAGAATGTATGGTGCTGTAATGCACTTAATTAATCTCAGTCAACTTTAATACCCCTATCTCACCTACGCGGTTTCGCGCGGTGGCCGGAAGTTCGGTTCTTCATGGTTCACCGCGAGTTTTGGCGCTGCGATTACGTTTCCATTTTTCTGCGCAAAAAATTTAATATGTTTAAGCCACCTTAAAAACATGTTTAAACATGTTTAATTTTTTTGGCGGACCTTGCAGAACTTCGGTGGAATGTCGGCGGGCAGTCGCGGCGGCTCATGGTGCCTAACACCGCATCTCACTGCGAGTCAAACCGCATAGGTGAGACAGGGGTATAAGCTATTCCTTGTATTGTGAATAATGACAATGTTTATTTTTTATTCATTGCTGTTTAATTAAGCAAAAGTGCATTTTATCCGATTACTCGATTAATCGATTACATTTTTGGTAGAATACTCGATTACTAAAATATTCGATAGCTACAGCCCTAGTTCAAAGACATGCAGATTAGGCTAATTGGCATTCCCAAATTGCCTGGAGTGTGTAAATGTGTGTGTGTGCGTGCCCTGCGATGGATTGGCACCCTGTCTAGGGTGTACTCAACCTCATGCCCCAGTCTCCTGGGATAGGCTCCAGGCCCCCCACGATCCTGAATACAGGAAAATGTGAGATACAAAATGATGAAGCAAATACAAGAAATTAAACTTCATTAGGAACACGGCTTCCCGTTCATGTGTCCGTCAAGGTTTTAAGTCCAACCTCTATCTTCTGTGGTCTCATTCTGATGGTAGTAAAGAACAAATAAAAATATGAAAAAAAAAAACATTTGTGTGTGTACTGTGAATGCTGTAGAAGTCATTATCCAGCAGAGAGCACCATGTCCTCCAGAGGAACAATTAGCGATGTACTTCTGAGCAAAAACAGACAGGGATTTGCATTTTTTATAAGCGACTCGAGGAAACTTTCCCTCTATTTGATGTCTGTGCTTCCTTCCCTACACGATTCACATCAGGGCCGTGTAACAAACTCGACCACATGACACTTCCAGCAGACCTTCCAAATAAATCAGACATGAGATAAATGTCTTTGAGAGGAACGTCTCTGTGGTCATGTCCAGCAAAAAAAATACAGAACCTGTGCGTGTGAGGAACATGATATTGTGTGTTAATTAAAAGAAAAAAAAAGGTCTTTAAATTACAGTAGATCTCGGCTCAGGAACTCGGGAGGAGGTGGAAAAGCAATCATTTGGTCTATTGACTTGTAAATGGAATCATATCGAAACTATTCAATAAGGAAAATGTGTGGAGGAGGGATTAAGGCCAGACAGAGCTGTCCAAGTTTTACCGCAGCACATTTTCTTTTGCTTAATGGCGGATGATGGGATTACTGGATAAAGCTGTGGAGGATTAGGGACTCGAGGAAAAAAAAATAGCACAGCTCCAAACTGCTGAGTATGAGAAAGAAAGAGGAAAAAAATCATGATGAACAGAAAAAAAACCTAGGCGAAGATTATCTTTTTCAGAAATACAATGTACATACATGCAGAAAGAATTCAACACCTTCAACAATACCACTCAGTTTCTTTTCATCGTACAGCTTCCAAAGTCAATATTATTTCAGCACACTGAGTTTCTGTTTCGTTTTTCCCTCCTCAGCTGTTAGAGAGTACTATTAGTGCAGTGGGTTTAATATCTATTAGTCTACTAAGCTGCTCGGCCAAAACACAAAACATCATACAAAGTCTAATATTTTGTTGGACCACCTTTTGCGTTGATTACAGCGATCAGTCACTGTGGCATCATTTCGATAAGTTTATACAATCTCACTCTTTATTTCCATCCAGAGTCGCTTTAATTTCTTTCCAAGATCTTGTATTGATGATGGAACACTCAGACCACTGTGTAGAGTCTTCTCCAGCACATCCCAAAGATTATTACACTGTGGTGGCCAGTGAGTGCCAAGTGTGAACATGATGTCTCATGCTCCCTGAATCACTCTTTGACAATTTACGCCTGATGAATCCTGGCATCGTCATCTTGGAATCTGCCAAGAAAATCCAATCATGAATAAACCTGGTCATTCAGATTCAGATCATAACACTGCCCTCTCCCTGGCAGGAGCGGTAGGTACTAGACATGAAGAGACATCTCCATTTGAAATTTCCCCACTGTGGGATGAATAAAGGTGTATTTTAGGTTATTGCATCATTCATCACTCTTCTTACACTGATGAACCCATAACTCTAGAACAGGGTAACTCATCAAATGACATGACCTTTTTCTAATGTTTCACAGTCCATTCTTTATGCTACCCAGCTAACTGAAGCCTTTTTGTTCCCAATTAGCCTCATTAATTTTTTTACCCCTAAATTTCTCCCTAATTTAGCCATATCCAATTCCTCCCCGTCGCTAGGGGGCTCCCACACCAAGGCCACCACCACTCAGGGAGTGTCAAAAACTATTACATGTTTCCTCCGAACTACATGACGCCAGCCGACCATATCTTTTCAAACTGATCACTCACACACTGTTGGGGGCGGCACAACACACTCGGAGGATCGCGCTATCCGCTCCTTCTGCTTGCGTGAGCTTAGAGACGCCACTGATTGCCTATAGAGTCGTGATAGATGTGAGAACGCTAAGTGCCTCCCATCCCACTCTGCTTGGCCAATCTCTCTAGGCCCCAGGCTGCGAGAGGCTACGGCATTACCCAGGAATCAAACTAAAAGTGGTTTTCTTAAAGCAATGCAGCTGTTTAGTCCCAATCCCTTCAGTTTTCTTTGCATTATGCGTGTGGAAATGCTCTTACTGTCACTACTAAACATACAGTATATATTTTTTAAAAACTTTTTTTTTTTATTGTTGGTCTTTTTTTTTTATATTTGATTCATTAAATGATTTCCCATCACACTCATGCGCTGCCATTGATCCGGACACCCTCTACCCTCTGGACCTGTCTGACTTGTCCTGGTGCCCCGTTTCTGGTTGGAGATCTCGTCACATGGATGCCCCGTGAGGACAGTTTCACTCTATCATGAAGACAGTTCTGGCCTAGGCTGATGTTGACAGCTGTTTCTCTGAGGACTTGACTTGGCTTCAGTCTCTCGATAGTTCAGGACTGGAATTTCCTACAAGTCTACCTGAGGCTCCAATAACTACCTGGACTCCATATTAACATCAATTAACTGTTGTACTGAAATCCCTGCCACCTAACACACAGTATCAATGCAGATTCCTGCTTTCTGTTTCACCCAAATGAGGATGGGTTCCTTGTTGAGTCCGGTTCCTCTCAAGGTTTCTTCCTACTGCCATCTTAGGGAGTTTTTCCTTGCCACTGTCGCCCTCGGCTTGCTTATCAGGGACTAAGGGACGATCTGACCATTTTGATTCATACATTCACATTTTATACAAACTTAAATAATTTTTTTGATTGTGTAAAGCTACTTTGCGATAATGACAATTGTTAAAAGCACTATACAAATAAAATTGAATTGAACTGAAATTGAATTATGAAGGGAATTTTTCCAACCACATTTCTTCCTTGAAGATGATGGCTCATCACTATCCTTCCATGTTTTATTAACATGTTTTTCAGTTCTTAACCCAATTTTAGTCATTTCAGCAATCTCCTTAGTTGTTTTCTTTGCTTGATGCAGGACAATAATTTAACCCTGCTGAAACAGAGTAACATCTTGGTCCCGACTAAAGGATATGTCTTAAAATCTGTCTGTTACTGACGGCCTGGCCCGTCGGCATGAATTCTCTGTGCACAATGCCATGAATGTCGAAAAAACGCGATGAGCATTCACTTGGTCGAGCTGCGAACCTCTCCGGTCTTTTTCGACTATGGACATGATGGGTTTTCTAATGTTTATGCAATGTCACCAAAGGATGTGTCTTCTGTAAGGCTGTTTAAGAAATGAGAAGCTCTTCACTGCATCAGTTAGGGTTAAATAAGTTGATACAGCTGAACGATATTAATCACTGCAGTAAATATCCAACGGAAGCCTCTTAGCTTTTGTTTTTTTAATACAGGTGGTGACTTTATTTTATAGAATCTGCTATATTATTGGACTTTATGATCCATTATGAAGAGGCACTGTGCACCTATGAAACCCCTACAATCCACATTTAAATAACTTACGGACAGATTTTTATTTATTTATTTTATTAATTTTTCAACAAATGGGTTTAAAACTCCTTATGCTTTCCTGGAATTTTTAAATTGTCTCATTTCAGCATTCATTTCAGGAATGCTAAGACTTCCTAGGAGAAAACCACTGACAGCAGATATATATAAAAAAAAAAAAAAAGAAAGTTCACTTCAAATAACATGTTCCACCTAGATGGCATCCCTAATGGACGTGCAGGTTTAAAACTTTTTTGTGGAGTGTGTAAAATTTTTAGTAGACCTCGGTTTAATTCCCTATATTGAATGGACTGCTGTGGTTTTAGATTCGAAGATAATGTGATTCCTACTTGCATATCTCTGCGATTTTTCGTCCTGCCTGAATCCTGGCACGTCAGACAGACAATGAGTGTGCACATCTGGAAATGTACTTTTATTCTCGCATTACCTTCTATAAAAGGAGCAGTAGAACTCCAGGGTGAATACGACCCCCAGGTAATATACAGCACATCCAATTTGGATTGAGATGTTGGCAAGAGTGGTTCTTTTCTGCCGTTTAGTAGCAAAAAAATAAAAGAAATGAAGCTTAGTATTAAGATTCCAATGTAGATGAATAAAATATAGATGATGATGTGTGTGTGTGTTTGTGTGTGTGTGTTTTTATCTTCTTACCGATTTTACCTGTAGAAATGCAGGCTGTGGAATAGCAAGCGTTTGCTCACTGAGGCAAAAGAGCACCGGGAGAGTACACACAACCTTGCCTGAGGAAGCAAACGTCTGCCTGCTTATTTTATTTATTTATTTAAAGATATTTCAGCCTGTCTTAGCTCGCCTCCCTATGAAAGAGGGAGATTTTTGCTTCACAGTTTGAAAACGCTTGTGGGTGATTCAAAGTCATCATCATCATCATGAACAATCATGACTATTAAACAAACATAAGTATAGACCCAAGTCGCCATGGCAACTGATTCCCAAGCTGCATTCACAAGATGTCAATATGTATTTCAGAGCTTCTCAAGTGGCTTCAGAGTGAATGAAGATGATCAGGGCAGAATGATGCTTTTTGGGGTGGTGCTTTATAGACCTCCACGTTACACCAGATCAAATCAGGAGCCACGCGGGAGTCTGAGCAAAGTGCTGCGACTCCCCTGATGTCTGATTATAAAACATCTCTACTTTTTTCTCCGTCCGCATATTTTCAATTAATGTTTCGGTTGTAATCTCGTGCATTACTTTTTATTTGATTCATATTTTAAGACTCTATGTGTCCAAGGTGGTAAGCAAAAACTTTCGAGATTAGCTCGAAAAAACATTTCGCTATTGACAGTCTGGCCCCCAGGGACGAATTCTTAATGAACAATGCTGTGAATGTTGAAAAAGATGATGAGCATGGACTCAGTCGAGCTGTGGACCTGCCTAGCCTTCTTCTGTGGTTTAGATGATGGACTCTTCCACTGTGCCTCAGGGTCGTACCCATACACCAAAGTATCGTCACCGGTCTTGATCCTCGACATGAAGGAACGTTGAGTTTTTGGCAGACTTCGATGCAATGTTCCTTGGACAAATTTGGCAGCATCACAGAGTATGTTCAAATCACACATGAGGATTGCCTGGACTGTTCCGTATGATGTTGTGGATTGTTCTTCAACAATCATCATGCACAAGCTGTCAAACATTTTTCGGGGGTTGAGCTTGTTGAAGGTCTTCCTGATCTCTTGTTGTCTTCCAGTCATGTGTCCCCAAGTGCAGGCACAAAAACCATCAAGCGCTACAAAGAAACTGGCTCACATGCGGACCGCCCCAGGAAAGGAAGACCAAGACTCACCTCTGCTGCGGAGGATAAGTTCATCCGAGTCACCAGCCTCAGAAATCGCAGGCTAACAGCAGCTCAGATCAGAGAGCAGGTCAATGCCACACAGAGTTCTAGTAGCAGACACATCTCTAGAACAACTGTTAAGAGGAGACTGTGTGAATCAGGCCTTCATGGTAGAATATCTGCTAGGAAACCACTGCTAAGGACAGGCAACAAGCAGAAGAGACTTGTTTGGGCTAAAGAACACAATAAAAAACACAATAAAGAAAACTCTTTGAATGAGAAGGTGTGTCCAAACATTTGGTCTGTACTGTATGTGGGAGAGTGTGTGATCACATCTCAGAATCCACTGTGTCTATGACCAGGATAAAGTGCTTACTGAAGACAAGAGGTAAATCAACCAGTAGTTTTGGGCATGTATGATGTGGGTGAGTGCTGCCCCCTGGGGGACATTCCTCCTGAATTGAGTAAAATTGCACAACTATCTAAAGTCATGAACTAACAACAAAATGAACAAAATAAACTAATCTAGGAGATTAGTCCATCTAAAGAGAATGTTTACAGTTGACTGCTTAAAAAAAATCTTTTAAAAATAAATGCAGTGGAAGATTTCAGGTGTTGCAGTTGTGCTTGTTTGAAAGTCGCGCTAAACGTAGACATGTTTGGAAGGAATTTAATGGGTGGAAAGTTTCTAATCTACCCTTGCAGTACTTTTACCTTTTTTATTCTTTATCCAACTTGGGACCATGGAGGCCATTGTATTTATTACAATGGTAGGACCTCCAGTCAACATTCACACACTCGTTCTAGAAGGAGAGTGAAAGCAATTCTTCTAACCCCAATGATGGGACACAGGTCTCTGAGGAAACACATGTACAGCATTTGCCTTCATCCTTTATCCAGAGAAAAAAAAAAATTTCTCATACACATTTAAGGGTTAAGGGCCTTGCACAAGGGCCCAACAGTGGCAACAGGGTTTGAACCTGAGACATTCTGATCAGCAGTCCAATGATTTAACTTAGTTTGGAACAAACCATAGCTATGCCGTGCGGCCAAAAGTATGTGGACAGCCGCTAAAAGACTACTCAAGTACTGAGTAACTGTTTCAATCGTAACATCTGAATTATTTTCTTTTTTTTTTCTTTTTTTTAGAAATTATAATAATTATATGCTGAAGTGTTTGTTTTGGCAGATAGAAAAGACACCACAGTATGAAGCTGTTCTTTTGCAAGTGAAACATGCTTTGTATATGATGCCAGGGATGCATAAAAATGTACAACACGTGTGTTGCTGATTAATTCTGTACTGAAATATAGTTATATATTCAAAGACTGTTGAAGAAAAATTACATGTACAGTTAAAGTTAACATATAATCACACAAACATGAAAAAAAAAAACATTCTATACTCACCGCAAGATTGTACATTAACCGCAAAATTCCACTAGTAGTGGATTTCTGGGCGTTCCGCAAAATAGAGAAAGATCTGGAAACGTATGTTTGCGCACGCGCAGTGAGTGTATATAGAACGGCTTCACGGGTATGATGAATTTATAGAACACCGGCTGAACATCTGATTGGTCAAACGGCGCCACGTGATCATTGTTGCTGCGTCTGATTGGTGAAACAGTCATGCGGTTGATCCACCGGCTGCATGTGTAGAATAAACGGTTAGAAAAGTAACGAGTCGAGTGGAGCCGAATGTAGAGGATTACGATTAGCGTTTGTTCTTCACAAATACACTCAAGTAAAAAGTATGGTGCAGTACGGAAGCGCATTGCATTCACAAAAGTAAAAAAAAAAAATCACAGGAATTATCTCATAATTATGACATCCTGATCTCATAATTATGACTTATTATCTCATAATTATGACTTATTATCTCATAATTATGACTTAGTATCTCATAATTATGACTTACGAAGTCATAATTATGAGATAAGGGGGGGGGGCAGTCTCTTGCAGGAGGACATTTTAGTGCATGACACCGGAAACGAAAGTTACTGCATCCTTTTGCTTGAAAGTGCCTCATTGCACACTCATGGAGATGTAGCAGCTCTCCTATTGTTTAGCCTGATGACTGTACATTAGTTAAATCTACTATTATCATCCACATTACTCAATGATATTAATATCTCCAAGTGTCTCGATCCAAGAGAGAAATAAACGCGAATTAAATTCGCCAATATTTGGTCTATTGTCTAAAGAAATCACAGGAATGATCTCATAATTATGATGTATTTACTCATAATTATTACTTAATAAATTATAATTATGCCTTAATAAGCCATAATTTAAGATCCTGGTCTCATGATTATGACAGAAGGTGGGGTTCGGTGATCGGCACAAGACGGGGACAATAGTGCCGAATGTAATTCGCGTTTATTTCATTCTTGGATTGAGACACTGGGAGATATTAATGTCACTGAGTAATTTGGATGGTAATAGTAGATGTAACTAATGTACTGTTCCGTGGTGTGTTATGGAGAGAGCTTTAGAGGGGGGCAACGAAACAAGAGTATGTGAGAGCTTATGACACACACGGGAAGACCTTCCTGTTTGGAGATGGCGTGGGATTATTAATTAGGAATTTAAATGAAACCAAAGAAAACTGAAAACACAATATAACGGAGCTCCGCCGTCTGCGTGAGACCGGACGGGGCTCTGGGAAATAAAGCACTAATAAAATTAAGCTGAGCGCGCGCGCTGGACTCTCTTTCGCCGGCGTCTCTCAACTTTCTGCGCGCTTTACTTTTCTTTTCTTTCTTTGGTCTTTGGCCCTGATACCTTACCGGTGCTACCTAAATAATCTCTACGGCGGTAACAGGACCCTTAAATAAACACGCCGCCAAGTGCGGCTCGTTCAGGCTGATGTGCGATAAACCGCGTGTATAAACGTCCGCGCCTTTGCCTGTTCAGACCTCCGCGGAGTAGCAGCCTGCGGATCTGCCCGTTCTGAACAGTTTATGCGCCGCTATATGTACAGTCATCAGGCTAAACCATAGGATAGCTGCTACATCTCCATGAGTGTGAAATGAGGCACTTTCAAGCAAAGGGATGCAGTAACTTTCGTTTCCGGTGTCATGCACTAAAATGTCCCCCTGCAAGAGACTGCTCCCCCTTATCTCATAAGGATCTCATAATTATGAGATAGTAAGTCATAATTATGAGATAAGGATCTCATAATTATGAGATAGTAAGTCATAATTATGAGATAAGGATCTCATAATTATGAGATAGTAAGTCATAATTATGAGTTAGTAAGTCATAATTATGAGATACTATCTCATTATGACTTATTATCTCATAATTATGAGTTAGTAAGTCATAATTATGAGATAATTCCTGTGATTTTTTTTCTTTTGTGAATGCAATGAGCTTCCGTAGCGCAGTAAAACTACTCTCTTTTTTTTTTTTTTTTCAAAAAGTTACTCAAGTAAATGTAACGGAGTAAAATGTAACTCGTTACTACACATCTCTCTAAATTGGTATAGGCAAAGAGTGTTTTTCTTGTTTGTTTTTATCATTTCTCAAAATCATATGTATACAGATCACGTGCTTTTATTTTTTTTTCCATTTAGATCTCTGTTTCCACTATGTGAATCATTTAAACAAGACTCTTGTTTTAAATAAACGAGTGACAGTTATTTCTCTTTCATCTATCCATCAACGGAGTAATTTGGTCAGTTACAGTTCTGTCCAGCAGATGGCGGTGTTATGCATGAAGCCGCGTGCAGCCTGAAGCGGAAGTAGAGGAAAAAACAAAAGATGGCGGCGTCCGTGTTCCACGCGCGTGCCGTGTTTTGGTCAGACCTGCTCAGTGTTTCCTTATGAAAGCTCAAATAGAATTTACGTTACGCGTTTAAATATTTGAAAAACCTGAATATGAAGCCGAAATTCAGTCGGAAACGAGGCGGGAGAGGGAGGCAGCCTGAGGATAAACTGCACAAGTTCATGGTGTCAGTCCAGAAGTTTGTCGAGAATGAAGCGGGACAGGAGGGACAGGAGTCCCACAGCTACCCTGGGATCCTGGCTAAGAGGAAGAGCCGTAAGGAAATGCGCAGAGAGAAGAGGAAGATGAAGAAGAGGAAGAAGAAGGTGAAGGACACGCCGAGTGTAGAGGAGAGCGAGCAGAGTGTGAGTGTAGAGTCTGCTCCACAGAGAGCTCCTCCATCTTCATCATCATCATTAGCAGCCATCAAATCATCAGTCAAACCGCAGTCGAACCCTGGACAGGACGACAAGCCCAAGAGGAAAGTGCGTTTCCAGGAAACAGCGTCTCAGCCCCCTGAGAAAAGAGCCAGGGTGCAGGCGGTGAGGAGGAAAGCGCTGATGGAGGCCAACGAGGAGGAGGACCGCGAGATCAGGAGGCTGGAGAAGAGACTCGGCCTCCACAAGAGGAGGAACAAGAAGAGCCTCCCGCAGTCCTTCATCACAGACGGCCTCGACTACATCCTGGGCATCCTGGAGCCCGGAGAGGCGGGGTTATACCACAGTGACGAGGAAGAGGGGCAGGAGGAGCTTGGCGTGAAGAAGAGGAAAAAGAAGAGCGGGCTGGATGAGGATGAGGAGGGGGACGAGGATGAGGAGGAGGAAGATGTAGAAGAGGAAGAAGGGCACAGTGATGATGATGATGAGGAGGAGGAGGAGGAAGATGTAGTGGAGGAGGAAGAACACAGTGGTGTTGAGGAGGAAGATGAAGATGTAAAAGAGGAGGAGGAAGATGGAGACGAGGAGGATGGTGAGGAAATTGAAGAGGATATGGAAGAAGGAGAAGAAGAGGGTGAAGATGCATCAGAAGAAGACGATGATCTCGATGAAAAAGAGAAAGAAAATTCCCCAGAAACATTATCTGTAAGTGAATATGAGCTCTCTCTGATCTCTTTTTATTAAAGACTACCAGAAGTACGCTACATTGACGGTGAAACAGTTTGTAGAAATGTAGGGTTAAAATGCAAGCGGCCAAAACGTGGTGTCTGTGTGAGAAAAAGTCTCACCTAAGTAAAAAAGTGAATTTTCAGGTAGGATCATATAACATTGTTTTTCATAATATTAAGGGTTTCTTCCCGATCCATGCATCTTTTTTTTTTTTTTTTTTGTAAACATGCATACACATTTGTATATTGATCAGATAAAAAGAATTTTTTTTACATTTTTAACGGTCATTCGGATGAAACTTGAACTATTTAGATTTCACACGCAAAGATGTAAACCTGAAAAAGTGTTTTATTCTAAAAATGCAAAATTGTAGCTTCCTAACTGGGATATGTGTACAAAAATAATACTTTCACTGTGCTGTAAGGTACATGTGGCAAATAATTGAATCTCTAATTGTAACACAAACTATGTTTTAAGGAAATAAAATCTGTTAATGGAGTTTGTGTTTTATCTCTCTAATATCCACTGCATTTATCCAGAGCGGCGATGCGGCAGGTAAATATGTCCCTCCTCACCTCCGTGAAGCCGCCGACAGCAAGCGCAAAGCCGAGTTGGAGCGACTGAAACGCAACCTGAAAGGTCTAATAAACAGGTACGTCCCGTGATCCGTCTTCGTAGCAGGACGCGATCAGCGATCACGTGACTCACTGACTCGGTTTGTGACCCGCAGGTTGAGTGAACCCAACATGGGCTCCATCAGCGGGCAGGTGGAGGAGATGTACATGAGCAACAGCAGGAAGGACATGAACGACGCACTGACCGAGGTCCTGATGGCCGCCTGCGTCACGCCGGCACTCATGCCCGACAGGTAGCTTTATGTCTTAAATACATTCTGCAGTAAAAAATTTTTTAAAAATCATAGTGCGTGTTTATTGTTGTATTTTTCTTTTCCGCTCAGGCTGCTGATGGAGCACATGCTGTTAGTCGGTGTCCTGCATCACACAGTCGGACTGGAGGTAATGAGATTTTATTACAGGAGCTTTTTTATTTAATTAGTTTTGGGATTATAATAATTTCATATAATTTCTGATATGAACAATGACACACACATCCTTATGGAACAAGAGATGGAGGAAAAAGTATTCCTTTCTTTCAAATGACACTCCATATATTGTCACACTGACGCCAAAATCAACTTTCAGTTCAGTACAGGTAACCCCTGACTTATGAATATTCGAGTTACGGATTCCACAGATACGAACGGACCACGGACTTCCAGTTCAGTCGTACAAAATACACACTGCAGTGCACCAGATACCAAGATTTACAATTATATACAATATTTTCAGTATGTAAGTGAATGTATAAAATGTCTAAAGTAAGGTTAGTGTGTGTGTGTGAGTGTGGGAGAAATGAGCCAGCCTCATCGATTTCAATGAATCAGTCCGGGAACATGATGATGCTGTCCTGAATAATCCTAACTTTAAAAAATCCTCAACAAAACAGAGTTCACAGTCCAATGCAGTGGAAAACAGCTCTGAGACAAAATGGCATCCTGCATTACTCTCGAGATTTAAAGGTTCAGAGACAACACTGCTACATTTGAGATTCATTTCCTAAGGTGTGGTTAAGTTTTTTAGCCACATGATGGCAGTGTGGGGAAAGGGGACAGAGATTTAGTCAAGTGGATTGGTATGCTTGACATTGTCTATTCGTGTCAAAGGCGTATAAGACTCAGTTTGTCGGATTTAAGAACAAATCCGACTTAGGAACGTTCTCCTGGAACGAAACTCGTTTGTAAGTCGGGGACTACCTTTATATATATTTACATTTGAGGTTGTAAAAAGTGCTGCAGTTCCACTATAATCCTATAGGATTCTAAACTCTAAACTAGCTATCATGATAATTGTCCCTTCCGTACTCAGAGCTAGATTGTCTTCCTGTCTGTATTCCAGGTGGGCGCTCACTTCCTCGAGACGGTGGTGCGGCGTTTCGACAAGATGTGGCGTGACGGCTCCACGGTGGGTAAAGAGAGCTCGAACCTGGCCTCCATGCTAGCTCACCTGTACAACTTTCAGGTGGTGCACTCGCTGCTGCTGTTCGACGTGCTGAAGCGGCTGCTGGCGGCGTTCGAGCCGCAGGACGTGGAACTGATGCTGCTGCTGCTGAGGAACGTGGGCTTCTCCCTGAGGAAGGACGACCCCATGGGCCTGAAGGAGTTGATCTCTGAGGCCCAGCGCAAAGCTGGCGCGGAGGGAGCGCGCCTCAGCGACCAGACCAGAGTAAGGGACGGGAACATGCGGAGGCTCTGATTTCACCAGCGCTGCACATCAGCTTAAACATTTACATTTAGCCGTTTGGCAGATGCACTCAGTTATAAATGT
Source organism: Clarias macrocephalus (assembly GCA_011419295.1). Lineage (NCBI taxonomy): Eukaryota > Metazoa > Chordata > Actinopteri > Siluriformes > Clariidae > Clarias > Clarias macrocephalus. The sequence goes on from JAAGKR010002796.1 coordinate 62,027, forward strand.
GGGTACATTATTTACATCTCTATCTCTCTCAGGTGCGGTTCATGTTGGAGACGATGCTGGCGCTGAAGAACAACGACATGCGGAAGATTCCGGGTTACGACCCTGAGCCAGTGGAGAGACTGAGGAAGCTGCAGCGCACTTTGGTGAGACACGTTCACCGGTAAACCCCTGTTGTCGATTAGTTTCCCGGGATATCGGTTCATTCCTGATTTTCCATCATTTTTCGCGTTGTGTAGATCCAGAACCGGGCGAGTGGCACTGACGTGAAGCTCAGGGTTTCTTTGGAGAATCTTCTGGAAGCGCAGAGCGTCGGCCGCTGGTGGATCGTCGGCTCGTCCTGGAGCGGCGCGCCCATGATTAGCGAGGACAAACCGGCGGCGCAGCCTGTTAAAGGGGAGCAGGTGAGGGTTATTATGATGTTTGTCTGCTTGTTCATCTCAGTCTGATATTAGATATCGTCTGATACCTGTATCACTCTCAGTTCAGTGCCAAAGTGCTGGAGCTGGCACGCAAACAGCGCATGAACACGGACGTCAGGAGGAACATCTTCTGCGTCATCATGACCAGCGAGGATTACCTGGACGCCTTCGAGAAGCTTGTCAGGTCCATAGCACGCTGCTCGTTAATCGGCACTTTGTGTAGTCTAAATAAAGAAATCCCGAGAACTTGATTAATCAGTCCCTCCTTATTTCTCTAGACTGGGTCTGAAAGGTCAGCAGGAGCGAGATATCGTCCACGTCCTCCTCGACTGCTGTCTCCAGGAGAAAACCTTCAACGGCTTCTACGCGGTTTTATCTGACAAGTTTTGTGCACATGACCGGCGCTTCCAGGTAACACGAGCGATCGGTTCGCATCCCCACACCAGGACTTTATTTCATGTTGATGACTTGTTTTAATAGATATAATTTAATGAAGATTAAAACAATCTTTTATTTTCCTCCAGATGACTTTCCAGTTCTGTCTGTGGGATAAGTTTAAAGAACTGGCAACCCTGTCGAGCAGTTCCTTTTCAAACCTCGTCCTAATGGTCACGCACCTCTTAACCAAGAATTCACTTTCGCTCTCCATCCTCAAGGTAGGAAGAGATTACCCAGCATTCCCTGGTCGTAGTTCAAAGAGACAATTTTTCTTTGTAAATCATTATTATTTTTAAATTGCCATTTGTAATTCATTTTAAATCAATAAATATAAATGACTTGTTATCTGCAGGATTGAAAAGATTATTCACATATCTGTATGTAAATTCCCATTTCATCTTCTCTCTCTCTCAGGCCATAGAGTTTGGAGAACTCGATAAGCCTAAAGTAAAATTTTTGAGGCAGATTCTCTCCAAACTCCTACAGCAGACACAGGAAGAGGATCTGGTTCAGATTTTCAGCCGGTGAGTTTCTAGTCCACATGAAGGTCCACTTGGACATAATCATCACAGACATCAGAGGCTAAAATACTATAACTGTATGACTTCATAGAGTATGAAATTACTTCAAACCCTCTGAGGTTCGAATCGCTTTAATAGTGCCTCTTATTCCAAGTTTCTATCATACATATCAATTGCTGTATAGTGTACAATATGAGGTCAGATGAATTTCCGCTTTCCATTTTTGTCTTTAGCTTAAGAGTCCAACAAAACAGCTTTTTGCAGTAGTCACAGCTCCCAAATAATCTTTTGGATTAGGTTGCAGCCAGGGTTGCCAGATCATACTGACAAACTGCTGCTCCGCCAGTTCTGAAACACTGACAGTAAAACTCTTGTGTCTTATGGGTTCTTCTGTTTAGTAAAAAAAAAGAAAAAGAAAATTCCTTGACCAGTATATGAAAAAAAATTATAGATAGATACCCAATCTGCCAACATAATTATTGCAGTTTTTAAATCATCACTTCATATAGTGATTAGTCAGGCCACTATACGAAACGACATCCATTTACATTAATGGCATTTGGCAGGGCGACCCTTATTCGTAGCAACTTACATGTTTAAGATTGCTGTTGTGACTTTTTTTTTTTTTTAATGGACAGAAAAATGACCAGAGTGCTCTTTCATCTTAATTTGCCGTCAGAGTTAAGAAAAGATTTATTTCTTCATTTCTATTCACTTAAAAAAAAAACGTGCATACCCAGAGCAGGATCGTGTTTGGATGCCTTGTCTCTGAATTGGAAAAATATATTAATAAGATCTATGTTAATTATTTTTGTGTGATTATTGATAAGTAATGAGATTTAATTCTCTGTAGCAAATTTGAGCTGAAATCTAGTCTAATCTAGTGAAACCAGTGTAAGGATAAATTCAGTGATAAAGAACTTTATGTAGTTCTCTCTGGATATGAGCATCTGCCCAATGTGTAAAATGATGCAGAAGGTACTCTGTTTGACTCTATTGGTTGAGTGTCGCCATATTCGTGCAACATCATGTTTCTTAGACAACTCTGACAAGCAGGAAGTTTCCAACTGAGTAAATCCCCTTACTGTTGCACTTTTCCCATTTCAAAGGTCAATAGTGCTGAGTACAATAGATGCAGTAATTGATCTGGTCTAAACTGATAAACTCTCAGTGATGTTATTTATTTTAAACCTTTGTCTTCGTTAGGAGTTCCGGCTATTCATATTCTAGGTTTGTTTATTTAGAGAAACAGGTTTATTTGTATAGAATATAAAGCTTATAAAGTAACTGAAACCATTTAACCAAAACTAAACCTGAATACTAATAATGAGTACGAACTAAATAAAGAATAAAACCCATCATGTTGTGCTGTTATAGGAAAATAATCATTGATAGTTTGATGTTCTATTACAGCACATTTCAATAAAGTGTTTTATTCCTCTTATACCATAACAGTGTGCCATTACTTAGCATTTTTCTTAATCGGAAAACATACATTATATATATTTTTTTATCCAGACATTTTTATTATGGAGTGCTAATAAAAGTGCTTCAGTACATTTTGAGCATTTGTGTGTTTTCTTTGATCAGGATTTCTGGAATTCCCAAGCTGGGAATGCTACGTGAAGGACTAAAGCTCTTTATCCAGCACTTCCTGCTTCGAGGTGCGCAGACGGAGGGAACGATGCTCACAGATAGAGCCGAGGTCGCCATCAAGGCCATGGAGGCACGGGACGCCAAGCTCAAACTGTAGAGCACAGTTTATATTCGAGAACAGTTTTAAAATGCAACAGATTTTGTCCAGCAGGTGGCTCTCCAACCCAAGTAACGTGGCCAATGTTTTCTAGGACTTAAAAGACTTAGGACAATGTTTTTGTTTTGTTTTAATGGAAGGACCACTTGGCGTCCATGCAAACTTCAAGCAATGAACCTCAGCTCTGCAAAGAAGCAAAAAAAAGTTTGTTGGATTGTCAACATTTAAATGACCCTGGAATTCATTCTGAATTATTTCATTGTTGTTGATAAAGAAAAAGTGTAAAAGTTTCAAAAAATGACAAGACAGAATCGTGCAAACTTTATAACCTTTTCAATAAACTCTTCAACAGGTGTTTTATAGAAGTTAGGTGTATGTGATGTTTGTGTGAATTTAATAACACAATTTCCAGAAGAAAGAAGGATGTTTGAAGAAGAAGAAGAAAAAAAAAAAATAAGAAACATCTTTTCAAGTGAACATTTATTGAATCCAGTCAAGTTTCAAAGATCTGTTACTTCTTATTATAGGATTGAAATGAACCAGATAGACTGCATGGCCAAACAAAACGTTGCACACACCAAGCTTTTATTGACCACCATTAGCTTTGCTTACAGCATACAGTGTTGTGGTGAATTTGTGTGTGAAAATGATTCCTCATGCTTCATTTTGATAACTTGAGTCCTGGAATATGGCCATTCCATCAGGGAAGAAACTCCATAGATGTGATGTACTGGTGATTCAGTATATTCAGGTCATCAGCTGACTTCATTTTATGGGTGCATCACTTCATGCGCTTCTCTTCTTACCCTGACACGCCCATCATTATGGAATCTGTACTTATCGGGTCACATGACAAGACAATCTTTATGCTCCATAGCAAACTGAAGCCTTTTTTTTTTTATAAGCTTTTTTAATAAGTGGTTTTCTTATGACCGCACGGCTGTTTAGTCCTGTGAGTTCTCGTCACATTGCGTGTGTGTGTATGGAATGCTCTTACTTTCACTATAGCTGTGGGTTCTACGGTATATTTTTTTACCATGCATCTTCACTAAGTGTTTAACTGATCTTCATGATTTTTTATTTCTTCAAATTGAAGATTCAGCACTATCCCTTCAGGTTTTAATAATGTGTTGGTCAGTTCATAACACAATTCCAGTTATATCATCTCCTAAATTGATTTCGCAATTCAATCATTTCACCCTTCAGATTTTTTTTGGTTTTGTTAAATCTATTTTTATACCCATTTGTACTTTTTTCGGCTTTAAATTGTCATAATTTAATCTTATAATCAGTATTTCTTTAAATATTATAAGGAAGCATAGATAAATTTCACTAGAAGTCTATTTTCACTGACTATTTTATTTATCATAGCCAACATTTCTGATGTTTGTTTGTTTATATATATATATATATATATATAACAGTGCCCTCCATAATTATTGGCAACCCTGGTTAAGATGTGTTAAAAGCCTTAAAATAAATTCAGTTTTTATTGCAGAAGCATATTGTCACACTGAAAATTGTAGAAAAATATAACATGAATATTAGTATATAATATAAGTGAATTTTAAGGGGAAATAAAAATCCCTGACTAGCAATTATTTTTCATAAAATAACCTGTTTCACAATTATTGGCACCCCTAACAATTCCTAAAAAATAAATGTAATTGATGTATTTCTGTCATTTCTACAGTAGTTTACTAATTTTAGTATTTAGGAACATTTAATTAGTAATTTATCACTTCCTGCTTACCTGGGGTATAAATATGATGTTACACAGAGGCCATTTCTCTTATCCACTCTTCAACATGGGAAAGACAAAGGAACACACAATTCAAGTCAGGCAATGGGTACATGAAAATAGCCACCCGCCTGCACCTGCCCATATCTACTGTGAGAGGAATCATTAAGAATTTTTTTTTTTTAACTGGAACAGTAGTAAACATGTTTTTTGCCTCCATGCACAGTGAGGAGGATGGTAAAAGAAATAAAAAATCCTCCAAAGCTCACTGTTAAAGAACTGCAACAAATGAGAGCATCTTGGGATCACAAAGTCTCCAAAACAACCATCAGACGCTATCTACATGCCAACAAGCTCTTTGGGAGGAATGCAAGGAAAAAAACTTTTCTCAGTCACAAGCATAAACGCAGATGTTTGGAGTTTGCTAAGCCGTACTTGAGCTACAACTGGGACCGTGTTCTTTGGTCAGGTGAGACCAAGATAGACCTTTTTGGCAACAAACACTCGAAGTGGGTATGAAAAGATGAGTATGCAGAAAAGCACCTCATGCCCACTGTGAAGTTTGGGGGAGGATCAGTGATGCTGTGAGGATGTTTCTCTTCCAGAGGCCCTGGGAACCTTGTTAGGGTGCATGGTATCATGAATGCTTTGAAATACCAGGACATTTTAAAGCAAAATCTGGTGGCCTGTGCCCGAAAGCTGAAGATGGGTCGTCACTGGGTCTTTCAGTAAGATAATGACCCAAAACATGTGGCCAAATCTACACAGAAATCAGGCCATCTCAGTCCCCAGACCTCAACCCCATTGAAAACCTGTGGAGTGAGCTGAAGAGGAGAGTGCTGAGGAGATGAGTCAGGTCACTGGATGATGAGACATTGTGCAAAGAGGACTGGTCAAAGATCCCTCTTTCTGTGTTCTCTAATCTTGTGAAATATTATAGGAGACGATTAGCTGCTGTTTTGTTGGCAAAAGGGGATTGTACAAAGAATTAAACATCAGGGGTGGTAATAATTGTGGCACCCATGATTTGATGTAAAATAATTATTTAATAATTATTAATGTGGGTTTTTTTTTCCACTGAATTAAATGCATTTGAATTAAAGGTTGTAATTTCCTCTTTTTTTCAGTGTGGTCCTATGTTATTTAGAACAAAACTACATTTTTATAAGCTCATGAACATATATATATTCATAAGCTTATATATATATATACCCTATATATATGTGTGTGTGTGTGTGTGTGTGTGTGTGTGTGTGTGTGTAAATCAACAGCTATATTCTATCCACCAGGGTAACACAGGCTAATAGGAAATCTTCAGAGGAACAAATGAGGCTGAGGATGATTTCTGAGCATTGTGTGACTGAAATTATTATTCAGGGTGAAATTGAGGTCATGTGTGTCTGAGGTAAAAACCCCACGCGCGTGCGATCTGCTAACATTGACCCACAAAATCGTAATTTTATCCCTTTTTAACTGGTTTAGACTGTATGTTGGAGGAGAAAGTGTGTGTGTGTGTGTGTGTGTGTGTGTCAGTGGTGGTGGTGTGTTCGCGGGTGAAATATAGCCGCTCAGCTCCCGGACGCGAGTGACGCCGGCGCATAGCAGAGACTCGCCGCTACATTCGAGGCCAGCGCCTGATTAATTAGCAACATTAGCATCGGCGCGGGCACGTAACGGTCAGAGCGCGCGAGCGGGTCATCCGGGGTCAAGAGCGCTGAGGAGGCGTTTAGCTTCCAGTGGCGGCCATGTTGTCTTCAGTGTTTGGGTTTTTTTTTTTAACATAAAAACACAAATTTTACGAAACAAGACCCTGTTGTATAAATCATTCAGCCTCTGAGATTTCTAATGGTTTCTAATGGATTTTAATTGGTTTATGTTGTTCATAAGCATGCCTATTTATTTATTTATTTATTTATGATGGACATACACATATTACAGTATGTGTATATTATTATGATTTAGATATTTTCCTTTTCATTTTTTTCTCTGTAAATTAATTTCTCACTTTTTCTTCAGTACTTCAGGTTTTTCATTTGTTCATATGTTTTACATGTTCCCCTTATTATTATCGTTGTTGGTGTTGTTGTTGTTTTTGTTTTCATTCAGTGTGTTTACCTCACACTGTTACAAAACACTCGCACTGGAGACTCCTTACCCAATCCATATAAATCCATAATCCATATAAATAATCTGTTGCTGTGGAGACGATAACATGTTAGAACAAGTGCATTAATATGCAGATGTGAATCAGCTAACAGCTGATACTGCTGATACTGCCCGAGATGCTTTGAGAGGAAATTAATCATCCACTTGTGACTAATCAGAATTGAGAATACATCAGCGCTGTGGTATACATGCTTTATATAGTTGGCTTACACTCATAAGCCAATTTATGAGGTAAACCTTGCTAGGACTGGATTGGAACTCATTTTGTCTTTACCTTAATTCTTCATGGTACAGATTCAACAAGCTGCTGGAAGCATTCCATAGAGATTCTGGTACATATCGACATGATAGCATCATGCAGTTACTTCAAATTTGTTGGATGCACATCTATGATGCAAATCTCCCGTTCCACCAAATCCCAAAGCCACTCTATTGGATTGACATCTGCTGACTGTGGAGGATGTTTGAGTACATTGACCTCAATGTCATGTTCAAAAAAACAGTTTGAGATGATTTCTGAGATGACGTGTGCTATCCTGTGCTCATAAATAAATGCATGGACATGGACGGGGATGGACATGTTTAGGAACAATACTCAAGTAGGCTGCGGCATTTAAACCATGCTCAATTGGTACTAAATTGTGCCATATAAGTCACCCCTAGACAATTACACCACCACCACCACCCTGAACCAATGATACAAGACAGAATGGATCCATGCTTTCACGTTCTGACCCTACCATCTAAATGTCACGGCAGAAATCAAGACTCCTCGGGCCAGGAGATGTTTTTTCCATGTCTTCTATTGTCCAAATTTGATGAGCCCATGCAAAGTGTAGCCTTAGTGTTCTGTTCATAGCTGACAGGAGTTTTTTTTTTTTTTTTGAGTTATTGTTGCCTTTCTATCAGCTCAAGCCAGTCTGGGCATTCTCCTCTGACATTAGAATTTTCATCTAGAGAACTGACACTTACCAGACATTATCTCTTTTTCAGACCATTCTCTGTAATCCTCTGTAGGTTGTACATGAAAATCCCAGTAGATGAGCAGATATGCAGTATGATACTCAGACTAGCCCATCTGGTACCAACAACTTTGCCACATACAAAGTCAGTTAAATCACCTTTCTTTTTTTATTCCGAACTTCAGCAGATCATCTTGTCCATGACTCCATGCCTAAATACCTTGAGTTGCTTTTGAGCGTATTAGTGCTTATCCTGTAACTAACTAATTCTTGACCCATTTTCTTGAACTGAAGTGCAAGTTTAAACAGCAATGTTTTAAATATGCTTTATTAATAAACCATATTTATTCACTGACCCGCATTAACATACAATACTAATAAGTTACTAATGTTGAAATATGTCTGCTGAGTTTGCTCCATACATGTACACATCAGCTGTGAAAAATATCTCTGACCCTTTAAACTCTTATTTACGCTTCCTCATGTGTGCACACACTTGCTTTTCACATCCCTGTGAGCCAGAAGAGCTTCTTTTGCACATTCCAAAAATACCTAACATTACCCGCAAGCATCTTTAGTTCAGCATTTAGTTTTAGCCGGATTCTGTAGATTTTTGTAGAAGAGCTGCTGCTGAAATCATAAAGACTGTATTGTGATTATGCCATGACATTTATTGAACACCCAGCATAATCATACTGGAGATCCTCTCCAGGTTCTGTCCTCATGGTGTCTCAGAGAGTCCTTCAACACTTTTGTCTGGAAATCTTAAGATTTCTATAAATGTGTTATTTACATGGCTGATTACTGATAGACAAACATGCAGTGATTTATTATACAGCCGGAGGCTCACACACTGTTATAGACACTGTGGTTTGTGGTTAGTTGTTGTTGTTGCTCAATTGATCAGGCTTAATCAGAGGTGTCAGCAGATCAAACGGCTTCACGGTGACGCATCTTTGTTTTTCTCACCGACTCGCAGGCCATCTCGCGCAGATGGGCCACATTTCCGCGTCTCTGACAAAGCCAACATTGTCACCGTGTGTGAACGGAAACACAGTAACAGCAGGCCAGCCCACTAAGATACACACAGGTGACCAGAGAGAGAGAGTGCTTTGGGACTGGGTATGTGTTTATCTACGTGACTCTGTGTGTGTGTGGATCACACCTTCAACTGTCGGCGACCTCTTTCTGACCCTGTAATAGGAAGGAAATGTGGCTGATAACCCATCAGTTATCAGATAGACTGTGTGTTTGTAGGAATTAGATACAAATTCTACCTATCAGATTCAGTCACTATCATTAACGAAACTTTCAAATGTCTATGAGTCTAAAATCCATACAAGTTACATTTATCAGCTTTTTTTTTTTTTTTAAAAAAGAAGCCTAATCATAAGCTAATATTAATGAACAATCAGAGTCTTTAAATAAGTCTTGCTGTAATCTCTATTAGTGTACGGTGTAGGTAAGTGAAGGAGGTCAGGAAAAGTTCACTGTCTGGTCAATGTCTGGTGTTTGCAGGGGGAAACGAAAAGAAGCATGGTCAATGCATATTTTGCACCAAATCCTGCTTTTAGTGCCGTTGGACATCAGCAATGTTTATTTTTATTTATTTTTTTTTGTTAAAGCACTTTGTTCTGCATTTCATATTTATACGTTATTAAACAGTTCAGTTAAAAACAACTCATTGCATTATTTTGGACATAAACAAAGCATTACATTTACAGCTAGGCATTTGGCAGACGCTCTTATCCAGAGACTTACTTTTACTACAGGCTCTCAATTAAGACAATTTACCTTAAATGCACAAGTCTTCAAAAGTTGATACCTGTCGATAATGCAGTTAGACAGTGATTTATTATGTAATTTTTTCCTATATGATTTTCTCTATTTCTTTATTTTTACTTTCAATTTCTTTCAAAATGATCTTATTTGAAATCATTTTTAAACACTTTACAGAGCTGTCTAGTTTTTTCTTATTTCTATTATTATTATTTTTTTTAATCTAAGTTAAAAATATAAAATAAGTAAGCGAAAAACATAAAACACCAAAGCATTTGCTTTGACCCGCCTGGTCCTCCCAGTTATAGTCAATATTGGCACATGATTAATCCTCTGTGTATAGAAAGGGTAGTGTAGAAGTCTATAAATGTCCTGTATTCATAGAGTTGTTTGATTATTTTCCAACTTCTCGAGAACCAAAGAACCAAGGATAGAGTTAAACTTCTAAATAATAATAAAATATAATAAAATAATAAAATCTGTAAAAAAAAAAAAAAAAAAAGCCTCATGTGGCACAGATCCGTGCCAGCAGCACAGCATAGATCAGTGAAGATTAAACAATACATGTGCTCATATGGAAGTCTTTAGACTTTAAACTGTGTATTTGGGTTTTCGGATACGTCAGGTAGAACAAAAGTTATCATTACTTTTATAACGTGTCAATTTTACCACTACCGGAGTATGGGAATGACATTGCAAAAATGTAGGACCTTTAAAATTGAGCATATTATTATTATTTGTTCATGGAAAAAAACAATAAAACATATGATCATGTGTATCTGTGCTATTTTTTTTGTATTCATTTTTGCTCAGTCATGTTTGTAAAATACAGTTCATCATATCGTCTATATTATTGTAGGTTATGCTGAAGAAAGGATATGTCACATATGTCACTCTATACTGCACAATCCTCAGCCTTATATATGTTTATTAAAAAACAGCCAAACAAATAATGACTAAAATCTTCTGTATTTTAAAGACTACAGCATTTCCATAAATGTGTTCCCCCCCCCCCCCCCCCCTTACTCTCGGACGCTTGGGTTGTAATATCAGGAGCTTCTGCCATAGAACTAAATCTGAGCAAACATAAAGCAGAATCAGTCACTTCCTGCTCACCTGCTGTCTTTTTAGTAACTGAGTTAATGTTTCCTTCTATTCCGCCTTTGAACCGTTTTGGACTCTTATCTGCAGCTGGCCAAATCTCTGCTTTTTGTAGGGAAATTGTGCTTCAGATCAATAAGCACGACCAGCTGGGACCTGCGTAATGCTGATTGCCCACTTTCCTTTTATGTACTTTTCCTTTCTAATTTCATTTAGATTAGAAAGGTGTCTAACGTGCCTCATATTAATGGCATTCCATATTTGTTTTATATATATGGAATTTCTGTCCCTGAGAGAAACCCACTCTTATTTCAACTGTACTGTATAATATTAGACTTTCACTTTGATGTTGTTCTATTGCACCTTGTTCTATCAAATCTGTTCTATTGCACCCTTTTATGTTCCGTGCTGTTAATATGTCAGTCCTATTGTTCTCTAATTCACTGTTCCACCTTACAAAGTCCATCCTGCCTTTTTGATCTCCAGAGTAATTTTACAATCTGCTGTCCCACCCTGTTATGACACATTTAGTTACACTCAGTTATGTTACACTTGGTTACTTACATCGCACTATTCTTCCTTTTTAGTTACTGTTATGTTACATTCTTTCATAAATAAAATATTACATTTTATTTTACTCTTTGTCATTTCGTACTTCTGTCCACACTGCACTATCATGTCACATTATGCTAAAGTGTTTTGATGTTTTACCCCATTAAGGAATAAAGGTCCAATCATAAAAAATCCCATCTCCCTAATTTATTTTGAAATGTGCCGATTCCATGATTGCACCATAATGGCGTTAACACTTTTTGAGGTTCAGAAAGTACCATATACAATGAATGATGCATTAAAGATAAATGCAAACGATGAAAGAAATAAAAGGTTTGATGAAAATAGAGATTCTCTAGTCGAAAATGAATGTAATGTGAACTTCCCTGGATTGCCATAGCCTAGTGTTCTAGGTTGGTGAAATCACCAGCTTTACAGATTGACCTGATGGCTGTGAAGAAACTGTTTTAAAAATGCTACACTGGTACAGTGTGAAAGTGGTCCAGCAGGCTGATTACTCAGGCATGGAAATTCCTCCCCTAGGCCTGAGGATCAAAGTCAGCCAGCGCTCTTACTGTAAGTCATGCTTTGTATGCGCAATGGAGACGAGTGCCATAAACCAATCTCCCCCAATTAGCTCAGGACAAAATTAGAGGCACTTAACGTCCGACCGGATCGTTTCTCTCCAGCCGCATGCCGCTGAAGACACAGGGTGGTGATTATATTTAAATTGGCTCTAATTGAGTCTAAGGAGAGCTTCTTGGCAAAAAAAAAAAGGAGCAGATAGATCACTGGGTTTATTAGCTTGGATTAATAGAAGAGGAAATGCTCTATCTGCTGAGAAATTGACTTGAAAGTCCCATTAAAGTGAGCGGCCGTCCCGGACCGCAGAGCCATCGCCATCTCCTGTTCATCATTTTCCTTTCACGTTCGTCTTAAGTGAAAGAGTCCTCCAGAGCTCTTAATCGAGGATCATTTATCTGCTGGGTGTCCTTCCAGGGTAGATTAATGAAAATGATGGTGCTGAGTATTTCCAGCTAAGATGGGAATGTTTACATCTAACAATACAATAGTACAGAATTTTTTTTTTTTTACCCCAAAATAGATAGAAAAAGATAGAAAAAGAAAACATTGTTTTGGATTTTTAATCAATATACACTATATATATTTTTATACACAGACTACAGACCTGACACTTTTTTCCACCATATGGTTTTGGTGTTGCACAGCGTTTTTTATTTTTTATTTTTTATTATTACACATTGACAAACCTAAATCTAAATATTATCTATTATTTGATGTTTAATGGTATAATAATTCACTATGTCACTGTAATAATAATAATAATAATAATTAAGACTAATTGTGTGAAATAATGTCATTGCGCACATTCTATAGTGCACTAAGTCTTGTTTGAGGTTTAATTTCCTATATTTGGTCCACTGTAGCTGAATAACTAATGGGCTTTCACACACTACATGTAGAACTCAGTCTAATACATAACATATTTGTAACTCAGCTATACACTTTACATAAATACAGTACTGCGCAAAAAAAAAAAAAAAAGAGCCATCCCTCATTTCTTAACATAAAATTAAATAAATTAAAAGATGTAATTAAACGAATGTATTACTGTGACAGGCTACAAAGTGTCTAAGGATACAATTTAAAGATGAAACAACCTCAGCAGCGACCTCATTTCCCCTCTCGTCTGTTCCAACCACTGTTCCAACCAATCACCTCCTGATCATCTCTCATCATCTGCACCTGTCTCTCACTGGGTCATGCTTTAATGTAGATATTTTTATGCTTGAAATGACCTTTAGGAAGGCTGGAGAACTATTCCTCAAGATTACAATAAAATACAAGAAAGTTTGGCTCTTTGAATGTTAAATATGAAGAAATGAGTGATGGCTCAAGACCTTTGCTCAAGACTGTATTAAGCATAAAACAATGCAACTCTTTTAATCTACATACAGTATATCCAGCCTGAAACCCAGTTATAGTGGAGTTTTTTTTTTTTTTTTTTTTTTAATATATACAACATATGAAATAATGAACTTTTTCCTCTTTACAGCAAGGTCCGAAATTTTGTCCAATTTTGCTGTCGCTTGCAATTCAGCTTCTTATATAGATGCTATATATTGGGTATGAAAAAAAAAAGGTTTGTGCACTTTATAGTGCACTGTTTCAAATATGGGACGTGTTTGGGATTTAATTGGACTCTTTACACAATGCTACTCCACATCGTACATAGTGTATTAGGTCAAAAAAAAAAAAAACAAGTCTTATTCTTAAATGAACTCTTTATATCTCTGCATAATCTATGAAACAACTCTGTTCTACATCCAATCATGAAGTGCACTAGGTTTGTTCACACTAGTAAGCTCACTTTGTCTCACTATGTAGAAATCATTTGGGATGAAATGTATAGAAAAATACAATAATTATATCATAATAATGATGTATGATACATAGTAATGAAATGCACTAGTTATAATATAAGTCCCTTTCATTATTATATTAATAATAAATGCACTGTTTCGAACTCATTCATTATTACTTGCATAAAAATAGTGTTTATAAAATATGCTTGTATATTTCTAAATATGTATATAGTATATTGTAAATGTTTCCAGTTTGTTCTCATTCTGGAAGGATTTTTTCACTTATTGTTATTATTATTTTAATTCAGGCTATAAATAAAGAACTGCTTTCTGCTCTGATCTGCACTGTGCGCTGACGGATGAGGAGCTGCTCAGAGGTTTTATTATTGCCCCTGCATTGCTGCGGTGGTGCGAAATGTTTCAGCCACACATTTGCACGGATTCGTGAGCTCTATATACAGCGATTCCCATGACCCGGCCAGGTCACACACACAGCACACACTCCTTAGAGCACAGCACTGGTCTAGATTCTGTCTGCTGAACAACACAAGACCTCATTGATAGAAAAAGTTCATGTTGTGTAAGTTTTAAATGCTGCATCTCAACCAGACACAATATTTTAGAAAAAAAAAAAACAAATTTATTTGCATTTATTTAGTTTACATGCAATTGTAAAGCTGTTTTTTTTATAAATACAATATAGAAAAATAAACACATTTGCACACATAAACACTTTGACATGGATATTGTTGTTGTTTTGTTGTTGTTTTTTACACGACACAGATGTTTTAGAAAGATGAGGGTCTAGTGATGAAACATGAACACAATAAAAAACAATGATTTTTATGAATTTCTGCTGCATCATTTGTAATATATAGAAAAATAACAATTACATGCTTCGTACCCATTCCAGTAGTCCATATGTTTAGACTGTTTGGCGAATCTATTAAACAGATAATTGATTTAATATTAGTTGTACCCCAAATGCCTGATCTCTCTCTCTCTCTCTCTCTCCCTCAAGTGCACTAAGGTTTCATGTAGTGCATTATATCTTTAACATGGAGATCTTTTTTAATTTTGCCCTAAAACAACTTATGCAAGATGTCAAATTGCTTTCTGCTGATTAATTAGTATAAATCAAATTATTCTTCATTTCTGTTTGAGAATTTGTGCACTTGATAAGGTATTCTCTTTAGGTCCAAGCTATGTAGTACACTAGATTTTGATTTGGGATTCAGGCCCTAGTCAGGTAAATTAAAACATAGAGTGATTGTTTTTAGATCCAGTCTAGAGCTCTATATGACCAATAAAAAGTAGCTAGGGTATGAAATCTGGGACTTGTTGATAAATGTTTTAAAGAGCAATAGAGCATTTCCCAGTGATCTATTCTGGGTTCTCTAAAAAGCCATTTTAAGCATTCCATAGCCTTTTCCACCACACAGGTATTTTTTTTTTCTTCTTCACATAATGGTGGTGCAACCTCCATGAATCAGAAGGTACTTCAGGAATAAATTCTTATACAGCATCACTTTAAAGAGCCTTTCTGAACACTTTCTTTCTTAGGGGTATTTCCAATATGCGTACACCTAACATGATTAAAAACAGAACGACATAGAGTAATGGCTCCTACACCTACACAGGACGTGGTGCAGTAGATGTTCAGAACAGGCGCGAGTTAGGATTCAGTCCACGTCTCAGTCTCCTTGGGCGTGTATCTATTGCATCAGTCCCTGGAAAGCAGGACGACACATTGCGGAATGGGAAAACACACATGCAGGTTTTCCGCGCTCTGTGATGGATATGGAAAGCCACTGGGTCTCAGGGTTGAGGGCTCATGTGGGTTCTCTCATCCTCCGAGGAGAACTCAGAGGAATTGCACATGTACGAGTCTGCTTCATCATCGTCATCATCACTGTCCCTGAAGTCTCTCAGTCTGCTGCTGCTTTTAGCCGAATCAGGCTGCTCGCTTTTCTCTTTCTCTTTGGTTCCTTTGTGTTTCTCGGCAGCTTCCTGGGCTGCTTCTTGTTCTTTAGCTTTTTTGCTGCGCTTCCACTTCATGCGTCTGTTCTGAAACCATATTTTTACCTGGAATGGTAAGGAGTAGAGAAATACAAACATTATTGTTGTTGTTGTTGTTGTTGATTATGTTTGTTTTGTTTTTGTAGTGGTAGTAGTATGATATCCACATATTACATCTTTTCAACAGCATATGAAACACACACAGATACAAACATAGACACACACATACACACACACACAAAGCGAAGGAGTTTGGGTGTGTACCTGGGTCTCTGTAAGCATGAGGCTTGTGGCCACCTCGAAGCGTTTGGGTCTGGACAGATATTTATTGAGTTTAAACTGATGCTCCAGTTCCAGGAGCTGCTGACTGGTGAAGGCAGTTCTCGGCCTCCGACATTTCCCCAGCAGCGTGGACTGATGAGCCTGAGCTGTACACACATGCAACATACAGAAATTCAGCAAACGGGACAAGCATTTCTATCTATCTATCTATCTAAATATAAAATTTATATAAAAATCTATCAAAAAAAAAAAAAGCGATCTCTCTCGTATATATTTCAAATTTTGGAAAAAAAAAAGGGTTTTTAGATTTCACACAAAGAGTGTAAATGTTACATTTTTTATCTATTTAATATTCAAGATTCTGCCCTGCGGATTTTCATCATGTTTGACCTATTCTACTGAAGAGTGTGATCATGTGGTAATTGGATGTATTTGATCTAAAAAATGACCATACGCCTTTAAACAGGCTTTGTGGGGTCCACTGCAACTCGAGTGGACAGTCAGTGAAGCAAAGAGAGAGAGAGAGAGAGAGAGAGAGAGAGAGAGAACCCTGAAAAAAATCAATCACATAAAATACCACTTTTCACTCAATTCCTTGTCGCTTATATAATTCGCAATTTAAAAAAACGATTGCATTAAATAAAAAGATTGTATTTTCACCATGCAGTGCGCAATAGGAAAAAGCAGTAAAATGAATCATCCTTCCTAAGTTGTGCTTGTAGATGTAAATGGAAAGACAGACAGGCCTGTCGCTTTAACCTGCACTACATACAAACACATTTCTATTTGATATTTAGTGTTAGGATTTAGAAGCTGTTTATAAAGCTTAAACATCATTTTGATCCGGTCTAAATTATTCTGAGAGAGAAATATTTGTGATATCTATCTATCTATCTATCTATCTATCTATCTATTCATTTAGTTTAGGCATCTAATGTAACTGTAAAATTGTATCTGCGTTTTTTAAAATTTTTTATAAATTCACAGATAATGCTTAGCTGACGTTTTCGTTTGTGTATGTGTGTGTGTGTGTCTTTTTTAAAGCTTTTTTTTTTTTTTTTTTTGCAAATGTTATGCTAAACAAAATCGTGTAAATGAAATATTTTCACAGTGGTCAAATCTTAGATATTTTCTTCACACTGAGGCTATAAGTCTTATTGACTTAGTCATGTCGGGTGTGTGTTGAACAGGCTGCGGAAGATCATTTATGCTCAAGTCCGTGCGGTAATGTATTTAATCCCGATTAAAAAATAACTGTCTACTAATTTAACATTTGTTGAAGATTTGCGCAAAATGTTAGCCTTTAAAAATGCAACTTAGATCAAAATCGTCTATGGTATTGTGTGTCCAGATTTGAAATACCATAAAAAAAAGGGTAAATATTGCATAAATTTTACTTATGTTCTGTTACTTGATACAGTTCTACACTTTAGGCAGAAAATCTGTTTAGCCTGTATATTAATTTGTTTAAACGATACAGTAAATGAAATGTGTGGTTGTGAGCGATACCTACAACAATGTTGTTAAATGTTATTAAAAGCTAAATTTCCTTACAATTTCAGATTTTTTCTCTAACATTTGCACACTAGCTTGTGTGTGTGTGTGTGTGTGTGTGTGTGTGTGTTCGCTCTCGGCTCTTAGTAAACCCGACACACAGACACGCTTGTGTTCGGTGTGTAAACACTTGGACCGGTTTGTGGTTTTCTCACCGGACCGACACTTTTCCCCCCTCTGTCCATTATCTGACCATTTTACCCCTTGTCTGAAAACCTAAAGGAGGAGAAAAAGATGGAAGGAGAAGACTTCCGCACTCCAGTCTCACGGGAATCATTCCTACTCCAATTTTTTTTTTGTTGTTGTTGCTCTGCCCTGTTCAGACTTTATTAGACTAGATAAAGCAAACCGTTCGATTATTCTACAAAACAGGCAACCAAAACACCAACAGGTCGTAATTGTAGAGGCTGTGAGCTTTATCCTGCGTTGCCTCATGTACAGTATGTAGTGCATTAATGCCTTGTGCAGTATATGTGGGGGGAAATAGGCCTACTTATTTATACATACTGAATACATTCCTAAGCTATTGAGTATAAAAAAGAAAAATATGTGATCTTTATTTTTACGTAATTCTCACAGTTTTTAAATGTTGAATTTAATTAAGTATTTATTGCTTTGTTGTTTACTTGTTTAAATGATTGTGCTTTATGTCTTGATGCGTGTTTTTGGTGTTTATTGCTCTTATTGTTGTTAATGTATTTAAAGGGAATAAAATGTAGTCAATACCTTTAAATATTTCAATAGCTAGGTACTTAAAGGAAAAAATTCAAATCATTGAATAAAAAGGAAAATTTAATCTGCATCTTTAACGTGTCAATTAAAAGTTAAAATGTAATAAAATATAACCATATGACATTTACGTTATTATTATTATTATTATTATTATTATTATTATTATTATTATTATTATTACTGGATAATCATGGGCACTGAAATGTATTAAAGAACCACGATCTTGTTGTTTTAAAGGAACCAAAACGAGTCGGGTTTTGTTTTTTCTGCCGTCAATGTTTATTATTATTATTATTATTATTATTATTATTATTATTATTATTATTATTATTATCCAGTTTACTGAAGACGTGTTTAGTCAGTATAAAATGCTCTCTGGCGTGATGCCACTGGAGAGGCTATTAGTTCTCTATTAGTACCAGTTTTCTAGTTTCTTAGTTCTCAGTTTACCACTTGTTTGATTAACACATGTTCTTGATGAAACTGAAAGAAAAATACTTTCCCAGGATAAATGCTTAATGGGATTTGTTTTTGTTTAGAAGGAAAGTATAATTTAATCAGTTCTGGTGTCAATGAATGGTTGTTTCAAATGTCAATAATTCCCATTTTCCTTTATTCAAAATGATTAATTCTAGCACCTTTATTTGTTGAACAATTTGTATTTATTTACTTATTTATTTAAATGCGCATTGTGCTAAATTTAGCCTATTGTGTCTTTTTGCAATAATTTAGAAAATCCCTCAATTAATCAATTCATCAATTTGACGAATATCTGATGAATTATTATTTTAGGGTCATTTTTGTTCCTCAAAAATACGTTAAAAAAAGACAGAATTCCAAGATTTACATAATTAAATTAAGCACAAACGTACTCTTATGTACAATGTGCAAACACGATAACAAAAATAAAAAAAAAAACAATAGTAAATAATAGTGGGTTTATTTTTCCATTTATAAAATAGGAATGAATTCAGAAACTTTATTTATTGCAGTCATATTGGCATTATATTAGTAGATCTGTGCAAAAGCTGTAATCACGTTTTAGTTTGATTTGGTGGAAATGATTAACCTCATTTTTTGTGAATGATTCTTTAAGGAATTAAAAACATAATGTTTAATAAATAGAGAATGTTAAATTAATTTTCTCTGTAGTAGTAACCTTATTATTATTATTATTATTATTATTATTATTATTATTATTATTATTATTATTATTATTATTATTTAAAAGCATTAGAATGTTTCAGGTACTCACGGTTGAAGTCAGTCTGAAGTTTGGGGAGAGCGAGTCCTGCGGTGGAGATCCTCAGCCAGTGATCGAGCTGCAGGGATCCAGGGGGCAGCTTGAGGGGCTCATCGTGGTGAGGAAGAGGAGGGTAGGGGTAAGAGAGTACAGGCGGCTGTCCCAGAGGGTAGGAGAACATGTGTGGGTGGTAAAGAGCGCTGCTCGGAGGATGGAGTCCCAACATGGCTGAAGGAGAGTTCAGAAGATCCGAACCCGGGACGCTTCTCCTGCCCGAGGATGACGATGATGTGGAGGAAGAGGATGAACTCGACAGTGAGGTGACCAGAGCCAGGGGTGAAGTCTGAGATTTCGGAGGCTCCACGGCCAGAATGGCGTCGATGCGAAAGTTTTTGGATTTCTCCATGTGGCCCAGACGGATCTCCAGCCGTCCTCTGGACTCACATGTGTGTGTGTGTGTGTGTGTGCGCGCGCACGGGTGTGTAGATGTGTGTGGGTGTGTTGACGTGTGTGTGAGCTCTTTCCTCTCCTTATAGCGTTGTAATCTGGGCTGTGAAGTGGATTGGTTGATCACGACCCGCCTACGCGCAATGGGTTCAGCCTTATAAAGTGCAAAGTTGCCAGATTGGTCTTTCTGTCTTTTACTCTAGCTATTTTTATTGTAATTTTAAAATCTAAAAAGCATTTCTTAAAAAATAAACATATACACATTAAATACATTTTTAAATGACATTGCATAGAAATAAATAAACAGTAATAGATTTTGTGAACCTTTTTTGCAAATAAATAAATGGTTAGAACTGCTCAAAAAAAGTTTATTTGTGTGTTTTTATTAATGTTCAAAAGTTAGAAATTTGTTCTTTCAGCAATTTTACTAAGTAGTTTTAGGAGAAATGTAATTCAATATGGCAACTCCTTTCCCTCTTACAACTATTTTTTTTTTTCAAGTGAAAACATAGCTAGGCTATTTGTTTTTATTAAATTTTTTTTTTGTATTCAGTCTTTCTAACATCACATTAACGTTGCATTATGTATAATATTCTGAACATTTCTGTGTGTTTGGTTTAAAGTGCAGTGAATCCCACACACTGCTCCATTCTTCTTCTTTTATCTTGTCTCAGGCAGGCATGCAGGCCATCAACAGACCACCCACTTGCACTTCCTCTTACTGCACGGAAACACTACACTACTACTCCATTCCCACTTCCATTTTAGCCCTTTATACAGCACTTATTGAAAAATTTATATATCAATTCTCATAAATTAAAATTTTTATGATTTCTATGTTGAAAATCTAATTTAGTGAAGTTACCATATATTGTTCCTTGCCTGTCTATGGTAATACTTTTATTCATTTGTATTTATTTGGATTTAATGTATTTATTATGTATTTTCTCTCTGAGGAGACTTCAGGCACAAGGCAAGGTGAACCTTGACAAGATATTAATCCATCACATAGCACACACTTACATACTCACTTCACACACTGTGGACAATTTGGAAATGCCAATTCGCCTGACCTGCATGTCTTTGGACTGTGGGAGAAAACTGGAGTACCCGGAGGAAACCCACCAAGCACGGGGAGAACATGCAAACACTACAGGAGTTGAACCCTTGACACTGGAAGTGAGGGACCACAGTTATAACCACCATGCTACTGTGTCGCAGTGTATATTAGTGTATAGGGTAATAACTTATAGGGTATCTATAAAAAAATAAAAAAATAAAAAATAAAAAATAAAAAAAACTTAAATAACATAAAAAGAAAATTAATTTAAACTTAAACATTTACAAAAATACTTTTTTAAGTATGTTTGTTTTTTTTCTCTTAAGGTACTGATAATGCCATTAGTAAAGGTTGAAAAATAAATACATTGACTTTATAATATAATATAATTCAAATTTGTTTATTTTTATTTCATGCTTTTTAATGCTGATTCTATCTATCTAACTATCTGTAGCTTTCTCTCTGTCTGTCTGTTTGTCTCTCTGTCAGAATTGTTGCTAAACAAATTAATTGTTATTTAGCACTATTATGTTTGCACTGCCTTGGATTTGTTTTCTGGATGAATCAAGTTTACATTATATTATCTGAATAAATGTATGTTATAATATTAATGGATAGAGTCGAAAATAAATAGGTTTTTCTTATGTCATACAGATTGTGTCTGTTTAGTCAAATTAAAGTGTAATGAAATTATCAGATTTTCTTCTTGGGCTAATCAAGGCTCCGTATACAGCGGGATGGACGTATTGAGTATTGGAGTAATAGAGAGGTGGGGTGTTGATGGAGGGAGGAGGAAGGGATTATATGATAGTGGGATTTAATGATGAAGTGATTAAGGGTTGATGTCAGGGAGGACTTGACTAATGGCACTGATGGAGGGATAAAGTAGGTATAAAGTATTAGATAAAAGAGGACAGGTGATGAGGACATGCAGGTTGAAATGATTGGGAATAGGGTGATGAAGAGGCGGAGTGATGGAGGGCCATAGTGATCAAGGGATGGAGTGATGTGTAATCATGGAGGAATACTGGAATAAAAGAATGCAATGCTAGAGAAGTAATGTAATAGTAATGAGCAGTGTAGTGATAAATGAATGGAAGTTTCGACGAGTGTAATGATGGAGAGATGTAGTTATAGAGGAAGGGTAGAGAGATAAAGGGATGAGGTGTTAGATGAATGTAGTGATGGAGGATTGGAGCAATGCAGGAGGGAAATTTAGAATAAATGTAGAAGGGAATGATGGAGGGATGGACAGATGTGGTGATGGAGGAGCGGATTGATGTTTTTCTCTCTCTCTCTAATTAGCCTGCGGAAGCTAATGGAGTGAAAGAGTGAAATAGAGAGACAGACAGATAGAGCAGAAGCTCATCAGCCTGATTGAGATGCAGGTGAAGGGCAAACTCCCTGACTCTCTCTCTCTCTCTCTCTCTCTGTTTATTAGCTCAATGGGAATCACTAAATCCCACAAAGACTTCTTCTCTCTGTTCTTGATGTTCTTCCTGTGCTTTCCTTCATGCCATTAACACATAACCAGCTTTAATTAAAAGAGTGCTGTTCTTGCTGTGTGATTTCTCTCAAAACCAATAAAAGGATTTGTTTTCTGTGTTTATGAAATATGTTAAAATATTCCGTTTTAAAGGTTATGTTCTGTACTTGTAATTTTATGGATATTGTGCTTGTGCTGCGGGTTTTCCCGTGGGAACAATAAAGCAGCAGATTGACTGATTAATTGATTGAATTATTGATTTGACGTTATGTTTAAGGTTGGCTACATTTTATGGAGCAATAACGTGGAAAAACAAAACCAATGCAAAGCAACAGTTTCAAGCTAACGGGATCAACCCGCAAACAAAAAGCTGATATCCAGCTCACATTCGAATCGTTCTGGTTAAACATAATAAATAATACAATATCTAAACCTAAATATCACGCGCGTCTTGATATTGTCCTTCTAATGAAAAATAAAGAAATGAAAAAACAAATAAACATGTCCAAAAAAAAAAAATTACACGGTGCTTTAATGTGACGTTTTTTCTTAATGTTTATTTTTTTATTTCTTTATTTCCTATTTTTAGTGGAAACTTTATATTTTTAATTAGTAAATAGAAACATTTCTGGGGGGAAAAAAACCGTTTCTGCTTAGTTTATGTTTACACTATGCTGCTTAATCATGATGTATAGAAGTATCAACTACAAAAAATATTTAAAGTCATTCTGTTCAGGTATACAGGCTTTTTCGAAACTGAAAATCCTAAGCTTTATAAAACAGAGTAAAATGCGATAAAAAAAAAAAATAATAATAATAATAATAATAATAAGTTGTAGAACAATAGGCCATAATTAAAAAAAATTAAAAACTTCATTTTATTGATTTTCTTATTTATACAAGAGCTGAAACGCGCCGTGAAATATTTCATGTTATTTTAAACATTCCCAAGAATTTATGCAACATTAAATAAATATATACATTACGATATACGTATCGCAGTGATCAAGCGGAGAGAGGAATGAACTGAAAAGCGCTGCTGATCTTATTCGCCCATTCACACAAACTATAGCCCAAATCCACTACAAAAATCAACAGATGACTTGGAGAAAACTGTTGCAAATTACCGGAAATATTATTAGGTTAAATGACAGAGTAAACACTACTGTACTGTTCATCGCTGTCGTTCTTCATTGTTAACATGTTTATCATAAAGATGCAAACACGGACGCGGTGTATCAATCGTTCGTAACACGTTTTACGAAAGCTCTAAAAGTTTTTCCGACACTTTTAAAAACATATCGGTAAAT